>AWOL01S0006624.1:101157-125781 GCA_000715115.1 Nicotiana otophora | reverse complement strand
GGGGGATGGGGGATAGGTTGGGGGAGAGAAGGACGGGGATATGCATGTCCTTAAAACATCTGCTCTGTGGATGGCAGATGGATGGCGGGTCGCTTTTCACAGTGGGAAACAAATCATTTGAGCTAATTGAAACCCCCACTGAAAGAGATTGTTGGTATGAGTGGATAGAGCGTAAACCTAGATTTGTCAGTAAAATCTATATCAACAAAGCTTCTATTATTTGGATATGTTAGATTATGCTCATAGCCTCTGAAAGATAAGGAAAAGGTTACAGCAAATGGGTAAAAACGGATAACAGGCCAAAAATATTGGTCTATTAGAACTTCAACAACCATGGCAGATTTCTACACATTGTCACTCAACTGGAGAAGAGAAGTAGATCCATCATTATTCCTGAATTCTCCATTAACACTGGATGGGATTATTTTGGAGATAAGTTATGGAGATTTGCTGACAATGGCCAGAAAATTCAGAGCAAACCAAATCCTGGAGGTTACGTGGAAGTGGCTAAGGTGAAGAGATGGTCCACAGAACCAGTTCGCATTATTAAGTCTTGCAATCTTCCACCCAACAGAATTATCATAAATGCAAACTCTACACTGTCTAGAAGGGATCTCTTAAAAAAGGTGTCTGGTGGGTAAGTTTGTGACAGGCGTAACTCCAGAATTGAATGAGTTTCTGTCATGGGCCAGAAACAAATGGAAGATTGGGGTTTAGATAAAGAAGATGGTGGGGGATAACTTCTTGATTGAGTTCCCGTCCATTGAAACTACTCAGTCCATTCTCAACTCTAACTGGATGTGCAGAGGTAATAAGTTGTACTTGAGACAGTGGGCTCCAGATATAGGGTGCATTGACGGGAAGCAAACCACTGATAATACATGGATCATGATAATAGGCATTCCTCTTATTCTTTGGTCAAAAGGAATTTTTTTTCACGATTGGAAAATGTTTTGGTGGTCTGACTGGATTGGACGTCAACACTACCGACAAGGTGAACTTTGATTGAGCAAGGATTCAAGTTAAAACCCACCGTATAAAATCCCTATCTTTTGTGGAGATTAAGTTTGATGATGTTGTATGGTTGATTCTGTATCATTGGTTCCAGTTTGGATTGAAAATCCAGTTGCGTTTTCGCCTATTTCTTCGAAGGGAGTACCTCTAAACTTCCTCCGGCGTATTGCAGTAACGGGAAGAAAGAGTCTTGGAATCCGGTTGGGTTATTACCAAATCAAAGAGTCAAAGCAATGGATCGAAAGATATTTCTATTAAGTCTGATGTACTCTCAATTCGGGCCCACATGAACAATTGTCTGCTATTCAAATTTCAAATTACACCCACCAAAACCCTAAGTCCTATTTTCCTGCAGCACGAACAAAAAGTCCACTAAAGACACCCACTCCACAAAAAATCACTCCATCATCAAATAAGCCCATTACATCTATTACCCAACCCACTCTGGCCCATCAACCCCAGGTCAAAACCATTTCAACCTTTAAGCCCAACTCCATGTTTAATTCTCACAAAGCACACAAATGCCCCAATTTGAGATCCATCTCCTTAGATATATCAAAACCCAACAGTATGGGTCTATATCACTCAGATCCTCTTCCCTATTTTCATAAAGTCTAAAACTTTCTTCACAGGTCCGATCAGGCTATCATTTCTTCTTAGAATCCACGTATCTTAGAACACACAGGTCTAGCATCACCTTCGGCAGTTTCTTCGATTCCTCAATTAGATCAGCGGGTTTCTTCAAGCGGGTTTCTTCAAGCGGGTTTCTATATGGTATATACAAATAATTATTTTTTTCCAAGACCCGGAACATCACTAAGTCATAAGCTGCTATAATCTATGTAGCTCTATACAGAAGTCTGAAGAAAATAAAGAAAATCTCTAGACGAGGGAGTAGAAGGGGACTCCGAGGATCTGTGGACGCAAGCAGAAGTACCTTGAAGTCTTCTAGAATTAGCAGCACGCATTAACCCCGAGGCTGATAGCTCGTACCTAAATCTGCACACGAAAACATGTACAGAAAAAGGCATGAGTACACCACAATGGTACCCAATAAGTTTCAAGCCTAACCTCAGTCGAGTAGTGACGAGGTCAGGTCAAGGCCCTATCGGAGTAAATATAATAAATTAAACAGTAAAAGATATAAGTAAACTTTACGGCAACACAGTTAAAGAAATCCTCAAAAATTTAATAGTTAAGGGAGACCTCGGCTTAGAACAAGGTAAACACAATGGGGAATCTCCTGGGATACAGTCCCGAAGTTTCAAATAATCATGCAGTACAGGGGGATCTCCCGAAATACGTCCGTAGACCCAAAAGTAAATATGCAGTGCTGGGGGATCTCCCGGAAAATATCTGTAGTCCCAATTTAAATATGCAAGACAAGATAATATGACAGGTATGGCATCGAGTTATACAATTTAGATTAACACAGATAAGGAAAATAGGGGTCTAACTAAGCATGGCGCACAAAATGGAAAATAGGCAGTTAAAACACGCAAGCATGCCTCCCTAATCTAAATGTATTAGTGCAATTTAATAAGGTAAACAATTTATGATTTAGAAGGGAAAAACGAGATTTTTGAAATAATAGCCCGTGCACATACTCGTCACCTCACGTACACGGAGCCCACACATTAATTAATATTAAACATCCTAAGGGGAAGTTCCTTAACACAAGGTTAGGCATGCCACTTACCTCAACTGCTCAAATCAACTCGATATCACGTTCTTTCCACTAGTATCAGACTTCAAATGGCCCAAATCTATTCAAATTAATTGCATAATGTAAATATAACTACAAGTAACTAATTTAACTAATTAATTCAAAGCTAAAGCGTGAAATTAGGGAAAACGCCCAAAAGGTCTCCCCGGGCCTACGTCTCGAAATCGGGTAAAAATTACAAATTATGAACACCATTCACTCACGAGTTCACTCGAACAAGAATCATCTAAATCTGATGTCAAATTCCCATTCAAATCTCAAATTTTCAATTGGGGAAACCTTTCCCCCATTTCCAACTTCTACCCTCAAATTCCTTAATTAGACGAGGAAATAACAATAGATTAATGTATTATGATCAAAATAGAGTTAGATTTAGTTGCCCAATAGTTCTCCTTCAAAATCCCTCGAGAAATCATCTCCCGCCGAGCTCTAAATCGAATTTTATGTTATGAAAGTTCAAACCCTCAAAACCCCCTTTACTGCCCAGCGATATCCGTATTTGCGCTCATGGGATTGCATTTGCGGTCCCGCACCTGCGGAAAAAATCATCGCAGGTGCGAAGGTCACTTATCCGGGCTGGGGCCGTATTAGTGGGCATTTCTCGCACCTGCGGTCGAAACGGCGCATCTGCGCATTTCATTAAAGCAGCCTGGTCCAAACGGTGCTCCATCACCAGCCTCACCAATTCCGCAAATGTGCACTCCCTCCACACCTGTGGCTCTCGCACCTGCGGCCTCCTTTCCGCAGGTGCGAAACACCAGAACCAGCAAAGGCATCATATTTTCCTAAGTTCAATTTCATTCCGCTAAGCATCAGAAACACACCCGAGGCCCCCGGGACCTCAACCAAACCTACCAACCCTTCCTAAAAGATTGTTCAAACTTAGTCGAGCTTTCAAACCACATCGAACAACACCAAATACATGAATTAAGCACGAATTCAAGCCTAAGAACTTATAATTTTTCCAAATTCTACAAACGACGCCGAACCACGTCAAATCTAGTTCGAATGACCTCAAATTTTATACACTGGTCACAAATAACACCACGAACCTACAGACACTTTCGGAAATCCATTCCTAGCTCGATATCAAAAAATTATACTATCGGCCGAAATCGCCGAAAATCTAACTTTCGCATTTCAAGCCTAAATCTACTACAGACCTCCAAAACACATTCCGGACGCGCTCCTAATCTCAAAATCACTCAACGGAGCTAACAGAGACGATGGAATTCCATTCGGGATCCGTCTTTATACAATTCCGACTATGGAATTTCTAAGGCTTAAACTCACATCTAGGGACTAAGTGTCCCAAAATTCCCCGAATTCCATAACCAATCACTCCGGCAAATCCCAAAAATAGAAACAAATGTGGGGAAAGCAAATATTAGGGGATCGGGGCTCTAATTCTCAAAACGATCGGTTGGGTCGTTACATCCCCCCTCTTAAAATAACCGTTCGTCCTCGAACGAGTATAAAGACATACCTGAAACTGTGAAAATATTAGGGTACTGGTAGAGCATATCCTGCTCGGTCTCCCAAGTCGCCTCCTTGACTGGCCGACCTCTCCACTGGACCTTTACTGAAGCAATATTCTTTGACCTAGGCTTCCTGACCTGCTTGTCCAAAATGGCTACTGGCTCCTCAACATAAGATAGATCCTTGTCAAACTGGACTGAGTTGAAATCCAATACATGAGTTGGATCACCGTGATACTTTCGGAGCATAGGCATGTGGAATATCGGGTGAACTCGTGCAGGCTGGGAGGCAAGGCAAGCTCATAAGCAACCTCCCTAACTCGCCACAATATCTCAAAAGGACTAATGTACCTCGGGCTCTGCTTGCACTTCTTCCCGAATCTTATGACGCCCTTTATAGGCGATACCTGAAGCAAGACCCACTCACCAACCATAAATGCCAAATCACGAACCTTCCGATCCGCATAACTTTTCTGCCTGGACTAGGCTGTGCGAAATCTCTCATGAATCACCTTCAACTTATCCAAGGTATCCTGGACCAAATCTGTGCCCAACAATCAGGCCTCGACCGGTTCAAACCATCCCATTAGGGACCAGCACCGCCTACCATACAAAGCCTCATACAGTGCCATCTGAAAGCTGGATTGGTAACTGTTATTTTTTAAGAAAACTCTGCAAGTGGCAAGTATTAGTCCCATGACCCTCCGAACTCCATCACACAGGAACAGAGCATATCCTCAAGAATCTGAATCGTGCACTCAGACTGCCCGTCCGTCTTAGGGTGATAGGCTATGATCAGCTCCACCCTAGTACCCAACTCCTGTTGTACGGCTCTCCAAAACCGTAATGTGAACTGTGTACCTCTGTCTGAAATGATAGATACTGGAATACCATAAAGGCGGACAATCTATCTTATATAAAGCTCAGCCAACTCTCAGAAGAATAAGTGGTCAACACTGGAATAAAATGAGCTGACTTGGTCAACCGATCCACGATCACCCAAATAGAATCGAACTTTCTCAAAGTCCGTGGAAGTCCAACTACAAAGTCCAAGGTGATCCGCTCCCACTTCCACTCTGGGATCTCTAACCTCTGAAGTAATCCACCCGGTATCTGATGCTCATATTTAACTTGCTGACAGTTGAGACGCTTGGCCACAAACCCAATTATATCCTTTTTCATCCTTCTCCATCAATAGTGCTGTCTCAAATCCTGGTACATCTTCGCGGTACCAGGGTGAATGGAGTATCGCGAGCTGTGAGCCTCCTCGAGAATCAACTCCCGAAGCCCATCTACATTGGGCACACAGATCCGGCCATGCATCCCCATCCCACTGTCATCACCAATAGTCACATCTCTGGCATCACCTCGCGAACCCTGTCCTGAAGAACTAGAAGATGAGGATCATCATACTGGCACTCCCTGATACGATCATAAAGAGAAGACCGATCAACCACACAAGGTAATACCCGGCTAGGATCTGAAATATCCAATCTCACGAACTAGCTGGCTAAGGCCTGAACATCCATGGCTAAGGACTGAACATCCAAGGCTAAGGGTCTCTCAGCTGACGAAAGATATGCTAAACTCCCCTAACTCTCTGCCCGGCGACTCAAGGCGTCGGCCACTACATTGGCCTTCCCCGGGTGGTACAATATAGTGATATCATAGTCTTTAAGTAGCTCCAACCACCTTCGCTGACGCAAATTAAGGTCCTTCTGCCTGAACAAGTGCTGGAAACTCTAGTGATCAGTGTAGATCTCACAAGGAACACCGTACAAATAATGACACCAGATCTTCAGGGCGTGAACAATAGCTGTTAACTCGAGATCATGGACTGGATAATTTTTCTCATGCACCTTCAACTATCTAGACGCGTAGGCAATCACCCTACCGCCCAGCATCAATACCGCTCTAAGGCCAATCCTCGAGGCATCACAATAGACAGTGTAGGACCCCGAACCTGTAGGCAATACTAATACTAGGGTTGTAGTCAAAGCTGTCTTGAGCTTTTGAAAGCTCTCCTCACACTCCTCGGTCCACCTGAACGGAGCACCATTCTAGGTCAGCCTGGTAATAGGTGTTGCCATGGATGAAAATCCCTCCACAAAGCGACGGTAATACTTTGCCAAACTAAGGAAACTGCGGATCTCCATAGCTCATGATGGTCTAGGCCAACTCTGCACTGCCTCCACCTTTTTCGGATCTACCTTGATCCCATCATAAGACATTATGTGGCCCAAGAATGCCACTGAATCAAGCCAGAATTCACACTTAGAAAATTTTGCATACAACCTCTTCTCTCTCAATGTCTGAAGCCCGGTCCTCAGGTGCTGCTCATGATCTTACCGAGAATGGGAATATACCAGGATTTCATCAATAAACACAATAACGAAGGAATCAAGATAAGGCCGGAACACACTGTGCATCAAATGCATAAAGGCTACTGGGGCATTGGTCATCCCAAATGACATGACAAGAAACTCATAGTGACCATATTTGGTCCTGAAAGCAGTCTTCAAGATATCCGGCTCCCGAATCTTCAACTGATGATAGTCAGAACGCAAGTCAATCTTGGAAAACACCCTGGCACCCTATAACTGATCAAATAAATCATCGATGCGAGGCAAAGGATACATGTTCTTCACTGTAACCTTGTTTAACTGCAGATAATCAATACACATACGCATAGAACCATCCTTCTTCTTCATAAATAAGACTGGAGCACCCAAGGTGATACATTGGGCCTGATCAAACCCTTATCAAGCAACTCCTGTAACTACTCCTTCAACTCTATCAACTCAGGAGGAGCCATACGGTAAGGAGGAATAGATATGGGCTGAGTGCCTGGCAACAAATCAATGTCGATATCAATGTCTCTATCGGGCGGCATACCCAGAAGATAAGCTGGAAATACATCAGGGAAGTCCCTCACTACTAGGATTGACCCAATTGTAGGGGTATCAATACTGACATCTCTCACATAGGCCAAATACGCATCACACCCCTTCTTAACCATTCGCTGAGCCTTAAGAAATGAAATGACCATGCGAGGAGTATACTCTAAGGTATTTCTCCACTCTAATCTCGGCAAGCCTGGCATAACTAGTGTCACGGTCTTAGCGTGACAATCAAGAATAGCATAATGGGGCGACAACCAGTCCATGCCCAAGATAACATCAAAATCTACCATACTGATTAATAACAAATCAGCTCTAGTCTCAAAACTACTAAGAGTAATCAAACACGACCGATATACATGGTGCACAACGAGAGAATCTCCCACAGGAGTAGATACATAAATAGGGGAACGCAAAGAATTCCGAGATATCCCCAAATATGGAGCAAAATAAGAAGACACATATGAATATGTAGAGCCTGTGTCAAATAATACTGATGCATCCCTATGACAGACAGGGACGATACCTATGATGACTAAATCTGAAGCGACGACCTCTGAACGGGATGGAAGGGTATAGTACCTAGCCTGACCTCCCCCCTATAGGGTGACCTCTACCTCCCCGACCTCCACCTCAAGCTGCCTGAGAAGGTGGAGTGGCAGCTGGGGCTGGAAGAATGGCCGGAGGACCCGGTGGAGCACATGAAGCCTCAACTCTCCTGGCAATGATCACTGCCTGCTGATAAGTGATGTCCATCTCTAACTCCCTGGCCATACTGGTCCAAATAATGGGGTGGAGTCCCTCAATGAAGCGACGAACCCTCTCTCTGACTGTAGCAACAAGAGCCGGTGCATAGCGAGCTAACTCACTAAAACAGACTGCATACTCCGACACAGTCATAGTACCCTGACGCAACTGCCTAAATTCTGCACGCCAAGCATCCCTGAGGCTCTGAGGAACATACTCACGCAAGAACATCTATGAAAAATGAGTCCAAGTGAGTGAGGCTGCCTCGTCCGGACTACTCAGCTCATAGGCACGCCACCACTGATATGCTGCTCCCATCAGCTGGAAAGCGGTGAAAGAAACCCCGCTCATCTCCACAATGCCCATAGTGCGGAGAATACGATGACACTCCTCAAGAAAACCCAGAGCATCATTTGAAGCTAGTCCGCTGAAAGTAGGTGGGCTCTCAAGTCTGAGATGATCTGCCTCAGAAACAGCTACCCTTTTCTCATGCTGAACCGGAGCCATTGGGGGCATGGGAATATACTTTGGGGCCTGATCAACCCGCACCCTCTGCTCAGGAGTGCGGGCTGCGGGAGTCTGTGCCCCTCCCCCGGCCTAAGATGTAGCGGGATCTATCGAAAATAGTCCAACCTGAGCTAGAGTGTTGAACATGCTCATGAACTGAGATAAAGTCTCTTGGAGGGCTGGAGTAGCAATAGGGGTCTCCGGTGCTGGCCCACCAACTGGAGCTGCTGGGGGCTCCTCTGATGCAGCTCTCGCATGTGCTCGGGCTGCACCGCGTGGTCGTCCTCTACCCTGACCCCGGCCTCTGGCAACTCTGGCAGGGGGCTCGGGTGCCTGATTGTCAGTCCTACCAGTACGGGTCCTCACCATCTGTGAGAAAGAATATAAGAGAATTTTAGGATTTTTTTATGTCAATAACTCGCACGACAAGGAAATCAAATAATTATGATTGTTCTTAACAGTTACATAGCCTCCCAAAGATAAGTACGGACGTCTCCGCACGGATCTGCAAGACTCTAATAAACCAGCTTGTGACTTGCGACTCATATGAACCTAGTGCTCTGATATCAACTTGTCACGACCCAAATTAACCCTCTGTAAGGTGTCGTGACGGCACCTAGTCTTTACGACTAGGTAAGCCTAATATTACGAATCATGTAAAGAAAACACAACATTTTTAAGATAAACAACATATTGTGAATAACCAAAAGTAGTACCACACGGCATATACACATAAGCATTTTTCCAAGACCCGAAATATCACTAAGTCATAAGCTGCTATAATCTATGTAGCTCTTTAAAAATGTCTGAAGAAAATAAAGAAAATCTCTAGGCGAGGGAGTAGAAGAGGACTCCGAGCATCTGCGGACGCAAGCAGAAGTACCTTGAAGTATCCTAGAATCAGCAGCACGCACTAACCCCGAGGCTGAGAGCTCGTACCTGAATCTACACACGAACACATGTGCAAACAAGGGCATGAGTACACCACAATGGTACCCAGTAAGTGCCAAGCCTAACATCGATCGAGTAGTGATGAGATCAGGTCAAGGCCCTACCGGAGTAAATATAATAAATTAAACAATAAAAGATATAAGTAAACTTTACAGCAACACAGTTAAAGAAATCCTCAAAAATTTAACAGTTAAGGGAGCCCTCGGCTTAGAACAAGGTAAACACAATGGGGAATCGCCCGGGATACCGTCCCGAAATTCTGAATAATCATGCAGTACAGGGGGATCTCCCGAAATATGTCTGTATTCCCAAAAGTAAATATGCAGTGCTAGGGGTTCTCCCGGAATAGGTCTGTAGTCCCAAAATAAATATGCAAGACAGGGGGATCTCCCGAAATACGTCCGTAGACCCAATTTAAATATGCAAGAGAGGAGGATCTCCCGTAATGCATTCGTAGTCCCAATTTAAATATGCAAGACAAGATAATATGACAGGTATAACATAGAGTAATACAATTTAGACTAACACAGAAAAGGAAAATAGGGGTCTGACTAAGCATGGCACACAGAATGTCAAATAGGCAGTTAAAACACGTAAGCATGCTTCCCTAATCTAAACTAAACAATTTAAATGTATTAGTGCAATTTAATAAGGTAAAACAATTTATGATTTAGAAGGGAATACAGGATTTTTGAAATAATAGCTCTTGTACGTACTCGTCACCTCACGTACACGGCGCCCACACATCAATTAACATCAAACATCCTAAGGGTAAGTTCCCCAACACAAGGTTAGGCAAGCCACTTACCTCAACCGCTCAAATCAACTCGATATCACGTTCTTGCCACGAGTATCAGATTCCAAATGGCCCGAATGTATCCAAATTAATTGCATAATGTAAATATAACTACAAGTAACTAATTTAACTAATTAATTCAAAGCTAAAGCCTGAAATTAGGAAACACGCCCAAAAAGTCTTTCCGGGCCCACGTCTCGGAATCGGATAAATATTACAAATTATGAACAGCCATTCACTCAGAGTTCACTCGAACAAAAATAATCTAAATCCGACATCGAATTCCCATTCAAATCTCAGATTTTCAATTGGGGAAACCTTTTCCCCCATTTCCAACTTCGACCCTCAAATTCCTTAATTAGACGAGAAAAACAACAATAGATTAATGTATTATGATCAAAATAGAGTTAGAATTAGTTATCCAATAGTTTTCCTTCAAAATCCCTCGAGAAATCGTCTCCCACCGAGCTCTAAATCGAATTTTGTGTTATAAAATTTCAAACCCTCGAAACCCCCTTTTTTGCCCAGCGATATCCGCATCTGCGCTCATGGGGTCGCATCTGCAATCCCGCACCTGCGGAAAAAATCATCGCAGGTGCGAAGGTCACTTATTCGGGCTGGGGCCGTATCAGTGGGCATTTCTCGCACCTGCGGTCCAAACGGCGCATCTGCGCATTTCATTAAAGCAACCTGGTTCCGTTCCTACGCCCACGCTTTGCACCTACAGGCTCGCAGGTGCGGTCATACTTGCGCACCTGCGCTCCATCACCAGCCCCACCAGTTCCGCATCCACGCACTCCCTCTACACCTACGGCTCTAGCACCTGCGGCCTCCTTTCCGCAGGTGCGAAACACCAAAACCAGCAAAGGCAGCAGATTTTCCTAAGTCCAATTTCATTTTGTTAAGCATCCGAAACACACCCGAGGCCCCCGGGACCTCAACCAAACCTACAAACCCTTCATAAAACATCGTTCAAACTTAGTCGAGCCATCAAACTACATCGAACAACACCAAATACATGAATTAAGCACAGATTCAAGCCTAAGAACTTAGAATTTTTCCAAATTCTACAAACGACGCCGAACCACTTCAAATCTAGTTCGAATGACCTAAAATGTTCAACACATGTCACAAATGACACCACAAACCTACATCAACTTTCGGAAATCCATTCTGAGCTCGATATCAAAAAATTCCACTATCGGTCGAAATCGTCAAAAATCTAACTTTCGCCAATTCAAGCCTAAATCTACTACAGACCTCCAAAACACATTCCGGACGCACTCCTAATCTCAAAATCACTCAACGGAGCTAACGGAGTTGACGGAATTCCATTACGGATCCGTCTTCTAGTTACAACTATGGTCCAATTTCTAAGGCTTAAACTCACAACTAGGGACTAAGTGTCCCAAAACTCCCTGAATTCCATAACCAATCACTCCAGCAAATCCCAAAAATAGAAACAAATGTGGGAAAAGCAGATATTAGGGGATCGGGGCTCTAATTCTCAAAACGACCGGCCGGGTCGTTACAGAAACAATGTACTTCTGAGAACTCGCAGTCTCCCAATTCATCCAACACATGAATCGTCGTAACTGATCCCAACTCCAGCACTAGAATGACTAACACATCTTCCATTCACGATAATCCCATGAAGAATACTTTCATAATTCTTTCGTGACACATAGCATTAATTTGAATATCAGTAGTCTATCAACCAGGTGAGTACTGCAATACCGATGAACTTCCGTAAGTCAAAACACAACGTTCCTTCTGAAATATGCTCCCTTATCAGGAATTAACGAGCAGTTATAACATTCATCGAAATATTTGAAACTGGCCATGTTGTCCAACATTCGTTACCTTCTCTTCAAGACTGAACTGTCACCTTGTACATGTAAATCCTAATCCCGCACAACACACCACATCTATTATGCCATCATGTGACAAGCACAAGAATCCCATTATCAACTCTGAGTCACCAACAAATTACATACCTGATTAGTTAGAAAACTTCATCTTGCTTCCTTCCAGGAGGAAATCACAATTCACAACACGCTTCCCACACCAGTAGAAAATATCCGATTCAAACCATGGTAGAAACCATCAAAAACACTTTGAAATCCATCTGCACATAACCAAGCTATTAGAACTAAATTCCTCTAACTCGACCAAACCACGTAGGTTACCAAAACCCAAGAATATTGCGACCAAAACATTTGTAGAGTCTCACCACATCATAATTACCCCTATAAATACTACAACCGAAACACCCACTCTGAAAATAACTCATTTGAGTCTAAGGCCGTTTCTTTAACCTTCCTGATATCGAAATATAAAATCCATAATGATATACAAAAATGCCACAAGTCTCGACACCATCCAACTTAAATCTCAGATTTTTTCCATAAACAAATCTGCCAAAAATTCTCAATTGTTACATATTAAATCTCGAATCCATTAGAAGTTTCTCGAGAGTCACCTCATTTGTTCAAATCCACATTACACCACCCAAATGGGCCAAAAGTCACGTGTCTCAGTAGCACAACAATACTCAAAGAAGTAACTCTGCTTTAATACCACCTATCAAGTTCATACCCTGTGCGCACTACATCATTCACAAATAACAAATCACTCATCCCACGATTTTTATATACTCATAAAGCGCAATATAACCTATATCCAGAAATTTCCTTATTAGAGTCATTCTCGAACTCCACCTCTGCAATTTATCACTGATTCCCAAGCATACTTTAGACCAAAATAAAAATTTGACACATACCCATGAATTGATTTGTCCATAGCAGACTCCCCCACTTGGCTCAAAGCCATATATTTAAACACTCCATAGCTCACAATACCCATACTTTATTACTGCCATAATACTGCAGTCGGTCCAACAAAAATTTCTTTTCAAGCTCATGCAACACCAACCATAAAATACCCCAATCGTCCGCTAAGTTCACATTCATTCTCTTAATACTCAAGCCAAATTTCTCAACCAGATTCAAATTCAAGTCTCAACACATACGCCCCGCTGGCAGAAAAGAAACTCTCCACTCACATATAAGGAACGTACCTATGTAGATTACTCCGCAGGGGATAACCCACCTACTTAGCCTCAAATTGGTATCTTATTATACACTTTCGCAGTCAGAATTACTATGCAATCACTTAATCTTTCCAAGTCCAAACTTATTAACACTACCGGACATATGAGTCCAATTGTAAAAGTTCACACAACTGAAACTACTGAGCCTAAGCTGCGGTCTAATCCTGGCCTCAAGTCCTCTAGACTATCCCATCACCAAAACACAGAATACACATTTCGAACCTCATTCATGGAATAACAAGCCGGTGATGCACAACTGATGTCGAGCGCTCATATGCACATACGAATACGTGGAGGGAATTCAAAGAGTTATATTTCAAGTTGAATCAATTTCGCACGATAAGGAAAGAAAGATGGGAAGTATATATCCTAAATTCCCTGTAGCCTCTTGCTCATGACTCGTAGAACCTATGAACCTAGAGCTATGATACCACCTTGTCACGACCCAAAATCCAACTAGTTGTGATAGCATCTAACCCAACCCGTTAGGTAAGCCAACTATTCACTATCCAATTCCAATATAATTTAACAAAACAATTAAGTAAAAGAAAATAACTAAATCTTATACATTCCTCAAGAACTGGTAGTACAAATCATGATCTTCTAAGAATAGAGTTTATGAAACTGGTATGAAATAAATACATCATCTGTTTGAAAAGTACATAAACAAAGTTTTATAAATCTAAGGCTACCATGAACAAGAGGCAGCTACAACCGGAACGCAGATACATCTTCAAATCCCGCTCCCATCGAACACAACAACATCAGCAGCCAACATCTGCATGCAAGGTGCAGAAGCGTAGTATCAGTACAACCGATCACATGTACTGAGTAAGTAACAAACCTAACCTTAGGTTGAAAGCAGTGACAAGCTTGTACCAAGGTCAGGTCCAAAACCAATAGTCCACAACAGTCCATAACCACGTAAAGCAAATAATATAAGAAGTAACTCAGAGATAAAATGGCCAGTTAAATCATGATTTAAAAAAATAATAATTCTTCCTTTCAAGTACATTAGTGAAAACCCAAATCGTTTACCGAAGTTGCCAAAAATATGAAAAAGTTTGGAAACAATAATTTTTCCGAAATCCTTTCAATAATAAATGAGATGTTTCATTTTCTTTCCAGATAACCCATATAAAACAAATGCATCACTATGCCCATCTGTCAACATGTGTGAGAAATCATGAATGATGTAATATCGTATAGCATGAGGAAAAATCCATCTCTATGCTTGTATGTCATGTGTGCATGTCAATGCGATTCAATTCAGTGATAAGATCATATGCATAGTCTCAGAGTATCATTTCACTCCGTCCTCCCAATCACTCATTCCTCCCAGTCACTCAGTCCTCACAGTCACTCATGCCTCGCAGTCACTCAATCCTCCCAAATCACTCGGCACTCACGCTCTGCACTCACATTCAGTAGGTACATGCGCTCACTGGGGGAGTGTACAGACTCCGGAGGGGCTCCTTCAGCCCAAGCGCTATAATGTGCACGGATAACTCACGTGCTGCATGGACAACTCACGTGCTATAGTATCAATATTTGTATCTGTACGGACAACTCACGTGTTATAGTAAAGCCTATAAGGCCTGCTGCAGGCGGGCAATCCCGATCCACATAATAATAAAGTATATAAAGCCAATATGGCCTGCTGCGGCGTGCAGCCCGATCCCATAATTATCCTCACAATCAAGCCCTCGGCCTCACTGAGTCATCAATCTCTCCAATCTCTCTCCTATGGGTTCATAATGTCATAAACAATAGCCCGAAAATGATGATATGATGTATCAATAAATAACAATAGAGACTGAGATATGATATGTAATGACATGAATATGACTGAGTATGAATTTTTAATTTAAAACAAATAATTCACAGCAATATGACCTCTGTGGGTTCCAATAATACTGGCACATAGCCTCAACATGATTTTTAATAAGATTCTCAGCTCAATTTCTTTAACACATAAAACTGTATGGAAAATGGCAAGATTATTTGACTATAAAATTTCACGAAACAATTATGTCACAATTTTTATGGTGCACGTCTACACGCCCGTCACCTAGCATGTGTGTCACCTCCAAACAATTCACATAATACGTATATTCAGGGTTCATACCCTCAGCTCCAAGATTAGAAGAGTTACTTACCTTGAACAAGCTTAATTCAATGTCGAACAAGCTAAACAATGCTTCAGAAATTCCATTATGCGCATAACAACTTCTGAACGGCTCGAATCTAGCCACAATTAATTTGCTTCAATCAATACCAATTATTGTAATTAATTCCATAAGAAAATACTAATTTTTCCAATAAAATCCAAAATTAACTCAAACATCGCCCATGGGGACCACGTCTCGGAACCCGACAAAAGTTACAAAATATGAACGCCCATTCAACCATGAGTCCAACCATATAAATTTCACTAAATTCCGACATCAACTCGACCCTCAAATCTTCAATTAAAGTCATTGAAGATGTTTTACCATTTTCCACCCAATCTTTACCCATTTGAACTCAACAATCTTTCCATAAACCTTATTGATATGTATAAATAATACTATTACACCCAAAAATCATACTCTTAATCACCCATCTTTACCCAAACTCGAAATTGAAGACTAAGGGTTAGAACCTTACCTCTTGGGTGAAGATCTTATGATATTTCCTTGTTGGATTTCAAAGCTTGAACAAGATCTTGATGAACAAAATACTTGAGCTTCTTCATCTCTCTAGAACACACTCCCTTCTCTCTAAAAATGTCAAACTTTTGCTCCATAATGATTCCCAAAGCCTATTTATCAAAATGGGGCCGGGTTATAAAAATAAAAAAATTAACCCTCCGAAAGCAGGCCTGCAGTCGCATAATGGACCGCGGAATGGGTATGCGGGTCGCAAAATGCACCGCAAAATTGATGCCCAGAAATGGGCTTCACTAGACAGGTCTGCGACCGCATAACTACTTCTGCGGTCGTATAATAGTTCTGCAATCGCAGAATTGGTCGCAGAATCGCATTTTTCCAGCCTTTGATAATTTAGTCATAACTGCTTGTAGCAATGTCCAAATCATGAACGGTTAAAGAGTTAAGAAACTAAACTTGAAGATCTTTCATTTGATAGGTAATACACTATATAACACATCGTATACTGAGAGTTATGCTCAATTGAAGTTAGGTCTTGTGAGAACTCACTTGACTTTAGTCTATTATGAAATTTTCATCTTCTACATTCGATGCCGAAACCTATCGAATCAAGTCTGATTAACCTCAAATTTTGCACACAAGTCATAAATGACATAACAGATCTATTCAAATTTCTAAAATCGGATTCCAACCCCGATATCAAAAAGTCAATCCCCGGTCAAACTTTTTAAAAATTTAATTTTCGTCATTTCAAGCCTAATTCTACTACGGACCTCCAAATAATTTTCCGGACACACTCCTAGGTCCAAAATAACCATACGGCGATATTGAAATCATAGAATTTAATTCCGAGGTGGTTTACACATAAGTGAATATCCGGTCAACTTTTTCAACTTAAGTTTTTAATTATGCGACTAAGTGTCTCATTTCACTCCGAAATTCTTCCGGACCCGAACCAACTAACCCGATAAGTCATAAATCAACTGTAAGGTATAAATTGAGCAGTAAATGGGGGAACTGGGTTGTGATACTCAAAACGACCGGTCAGGTCATTATAACTTCTTTCCAAAGCAAGTTTACAAATGGAGCTTAAGGAGAATTTTAGATTGGAAGAAATCTCATAGAAGCAATAGATGCCTCTGGTTGAAGCAAGGAGACAACAACACTAGTTTTTTTCCACAAAATGGCTAATTCTCACAGAAGGTTCAATCAAATTGACAAGCTGAAAGTTGGGGGTAACACTACTGAATCCTTATACAGAGAGAATGAGTATTGTAGACCAAAGTGGAAGTTTGTAAATACTCCTTGTATCACTAATGAGGAAAAAGAATGGCTATATCGTCCATTTCTAGAAGTGGAGATTCTGGAGGTAATCAAAAGATGTGAAAGCGAAAAAGCTCCTGGTCCGGATGGATTTTCCATGGGTTTTTACAAAATGTGTTTTGGGTAATTAAAGTCAATTTATTGAATGCTCTCAACCACTTTCACAATCTTGAATTTTTTAAGAGAAGATTAAATGCTTCTTACATTGCCCTCGTTCCCAAGAAAACTGGTGCAAAGGAACTTAAAGATTTCAGACTTATCAGTTTGATAGGCAGTTTCTACAAGATTCTCTCAAAAACTTTGGCGGATAGACTTAAAAAAGTGCTTCCTAGTCTAGTCAGCTCCTCTCAAATGGCTTTTCTTAGCAACAAAAACATCACAGATGCGGCCTTGATTGTTAATGAATGCTTGTATTCAAGCATGAAGTTAGGAAAGTCGGGAATCCTTTGTAAGTTAGATATCGAACAAGCTTTTGATCATGTCAATTGGGTTTTTTTTGCTGAATTTATTAAGACAGATGGGCTTCATCGGCAAATGGATTAATTGGATCAGATTTTGTATTTCCTCAGTAAAATTCTCTATTCTCATTAATGGTAATCCTCGGGGTTTCTTTTCTTCACAAAGAGGACTCCGACAAGGTGATCCTCTTTCTCCTTCTCTTTATACTTATCATGGAGGGCCTTAGCAAGATGTTATACAGTGTAGTACATGCAAATTGGATCTCGGATTTTCATGCGGACTGTAGAGGAACTGGGAATCTCAAAATCACTCACATTTTATATGAAGGCGACACTCTGATCATGTGTGATGCAGCAAGTTTTGATTTTTAGGATGGTTCTAACTTTGTTTTTAAGTTGTCTCGGGGTTACACATCAACTTCATGAAAAGTTCTCTTCCCAGTTAATGATATGCCATATATCAGTCAACTTGCCAACGTTTTGCAGTGCAGCATTGGAACTCTTCCTACAGAGTATTTGGGCTTACCTTTGGGAGACAAATATAAATCAGTGACAATACGGAATGAGGTGATTGAGAAGATGGAGAAGAAGTTAGCTATTTGGAAGAAACAATATCTTTCTTTGGGGGGTAGAGTCACTTTAATCAACAGTGTGCTCAGCGCACTTCCTACTTACACCATGTCTCTCTTCCCGCCTCCTTCCTCGATTTTGAAAAGATTGGATAGATTGAGATGAAACCTCCTTTCGCAAGGAAATAAACAATCTAATGCTTTATGCCTTGTGAATTGGAAATTAGTCACTCAAGATAGAAGGAAAGGCGGACTTGGTATTAAGAACCTAAAACGTCACAATGAAAAAATGTTGATGAAATGGCACTGGAGATTCAATAAGGAGGTAGAGGTACTATGGAGGAGAGTGTTGATGGAAAAATTCACACTTGAGAGCCCCTAGAGTACAAAAATCTCTACAGCCTCTCATGGTACCGGAGTATGAAAAAATATCAGAGGCTATTAGAATAAATTCAAGTCAAATATAAGCTTTTGGTGATGGGAGGAAAATCAGATTTTCAGAAGATGCATGATTGGGTCACACCCCACTAAAAGACCAATTCATGGACATTTTCAGCTTACCTTTTGAACAAAAGAGAGAAATTGCAGTATTCTTTTCAACACAAAGGTAGAATATATTACCTAGAAGGAATTTTAATGATTGGGAAGTGGAAATATTGTATTTTGCTTTAGAGGATAAACAACATAACATTGGAGCACAACAAAACAGACTCCATAGGTTAGAAAAGCAATCAACATGGTCTCTTTTCAGTCAAAAATTGTTTCCACATGCTGGATTCTAGCAGTGATAAGGTATTATGTCTATGGGAAAAGGTTTGGAGAAGCAAGGCTCCTTTGAAGGTTTCTTGTTTCTCTTGGATTGTTGCTTGGGAGGCTTGTCTCACACAATCTAACCTCCAAAAGAGGGGGTTTCAACTGCGCAGTAGATGTCCATTGCGTGAAGGAAGAAGTTTCCACCTCCTCTTGCATTGTAGGTCACTAGGCCATTGTGGAATATGTTTCTGGTAATTCTGGGCATGAGTTGGACTATGCCAAAATCAATTGTTGAGCTCTTGCAAGGTTGGAGCAGAAAGGGAATTAACAAGAAATCTTTAAGAACTTGGAATACCAACCTCAAGCCATTTGGTGGACTGTCTGGCTTGAAAGAAATAATAGAATTTTTGAAGGCACGACGAGAAACATTCACAGCCTTAAACAAAGATGTATTTTTGTTAGCGTTTTTGTGCAATCTGGTAATTGAACATGATGTATATGTAATGTTAGATACAATAGAGTGTTTGCACAACCTGTAATTATGCTTGATGCACTGGCTTAGTGCATAAATTTATAATATCTTTAATTACTTATCAAAAAACATAATGCAAGAAATAATTTATTAGGACTATAAGTGTGAGAAACCCCATAGGAACAACAACAACAACAAACCCAGTAAATTTCCACAAGTAGGTCTGGAGAAAATAAGATGTACGCAGCCCTAACTCTACCCTGGAGGGGTAGAGAGGTTGTTTATGATAGACCCTCGAGCTAAAGAAAATATGAAAAGAATTAATGGCAGCAAGTAGAACCACACTAATGAATTAGCTTAGCATATTCAACAACACTAACTATTGCAAGATTGTCCAATTTGCAGTCAAAATCTTTCAGTTCAATTTCAAACTGAACTTAAACAGAAACAAAACTAATAACAAAACATGTCTAATTTAGAAACACTAAAATGCATGCGTAAACTTCATATAGCAAAAAGATCAAAACTTGAACCAAAGCAAAAGATTTAAAAAAAAATATACAAAACCACAAAGCATTAATTTGGAAACACACTAAGCTGAAACAGAGAATAAAAAGTCCAAAAAGTCAAGAACCAAAACCAAGAATTAACTGAGAAACCCCATAGCAGAGACCAAGAATACAGTAACTTGCTTGATTATTTACATATTTAGAGAAAAGAGACCAAGTATGCATATAGGTTTTTTAACAGCGTATGTCGGTGCAGTCTTAACTGCAATAAGCCCTCTATGAGGGCTGACCTTTGCCTCAGTTAGACTATGTTCACTTCAAATAATCAAGAGATGCAACTACTTAGACTTTCATGATTAATACTTTGGGAAAAGGTACAAACATGAATCTCGTAAAGAGTGACTGGACATCCTAGCTATTGCTTTGTAATACTAGTTAGCAGCACAATCATTATGATCATGTCTCTTCCCTCTTTTATCTGCGTGATTGTTTTTTATTCTAGTGGTCTCACAATGTCAAAACTCCCACATCCTTAAGCCATATAATGATGATTATTATGAGAACACAGCAACACAAATAGAGTTCCGTAGTAAGAATACACTTTCTCTGAACACCTTTGGCGCTTAAGCAGATAAATTCAAACTCAATGATTGTCATCAACAAGATGTAATTTACATGGAACATCATTATAAGCCAATTGTTGAATACAATGCTTGCCACTTGGCTTGCTTTCTCCCAACAAACCTAAAAGAGAAACATTTCACTAAAAACCTAACCTTATACTTAGAAGGAAGAAAACGAAACTGCTGCTACAGTGTATCAACAGTGGAATATTTAGATGCAGCTTCAATCTGAAACAAATTATAAACAAAGTTACGCAAAATACTCTTGACCACCTACAAATTATATGGTGAAAATTGGCATTGTTATATTTGTACCTTAACAGGATTTCTCAAACAAGCCCTCTGAAGTTTCTTTACCTGTAGTTCAGTGTACAGATATATTAAGAATCAGACTTCCCATGCAAAAAGTTCACTCCTCGAAGGTTTCATCAAGAATGGCACAACAGAAACTATTAGGCATAAAAACAAATTCCTTAAAGAGAAAAGCAGAACAGGAGCAAATTAACTTACCATTCACAACAATCCCACCTTCTCATTTTTCCTTCCCAGACAATTTTATGTAATAATCATATTGCTATTACGATATAGAGAATAAGTGCATCTACTGCCATAACAATGATTACTGATCATTAGTTGCAAGCCAATATGAGAAAAAGTTGAAAATTAAGTAAACATATCCTCTATTTTCCGGTATCTTCTTATATAAATGTCAGACCGAGCATATGATATTTGGAGAATAAAAAAGGAAAATTTTCATGAAAGCACTTTTCCTACCCAAGTACTCAGGAAAAATACCTATCCGCCATCAGAGAAGGTAAGTCCTACGATCATGAGGGATCGCATGCAATTTCTTATCAAGGGCCTTTTCAAATTGCACATCTAGCAGCATGTCTGCCTCATCCAATACATGTTGCATGTACAAGTTCATGACTCAGAATACGCATGCATGCTTATCCAACTAAAATAATCTGTTGTGAAACACATATTTATATTTTCAAGAAACCTAGACTTGGTTACGAATGGAAATCAAGATATTAAAGATGGAATTCTAAAACAAGTCCAAATACCATTCGCATCGAATATAATGAACTGCATTTTATTTTTGGATATATATTGCTTCAAATTAATGAATTTCTTGCTTGGTCCAATTGTCCGCACCTAAGGCGATGTGCCAGTGTGCCTCATGCTGTAGTTGGGGGAAAATCATTTAACTGTCAACCCACATGGAGATAAGCAAGTTTCAGAGGAACATATGTAGTCAAATGCTTTCTGCGGCTCAATATGTTGGAAAGTTAAAAAGTAAAGACGTCAATCTTGCCAGGAAAAAATGACAAGCAGCTTCACCTCTGACAAGAGATATACTGTATGCACGCTGTGGGAAATATGGACCAGACAGCATTCGAAATCATATCACTTGCCAAACATCAAAAGGCCTAGCCTTGAACATGCAGAAAATATCACTTTTAATGTCAACAGTGACATAATAACATATCCTTCAACCAAATGTTGTGAATCAACATTGCACTTTTGGGTTTTCATCCAAAAGAAAACAAAAAGAGTACATAAACAGGCAGAACGAGAACATATCTGGAACATTTTTAGCATAAGACTCAATGGACAAACTTACCAAGTACTTTATCATACGAAGAGAAAACCCTTTAGTACTGGCAAGATGATCCAGTAGCCGACCAGGTGTTGCCACCTACATCAGACAGCATCCAAATGAGCACTCAAACAAATGTCAGAGATTAAGCATATTAAAAATCTGTAACAACATACAATAGCTTTAGCAAATCTAGTGTAACAAGTCGTCCACATGGCTTACTAAACTTTTGCTGACAAGGCAACAGAATAGATGTTTGCATGTTGAAAATAAGCCAGCAACAAAATTGACGAGTACAGTTAGAAGTTTTCTTTGTTAGGTACGCAAGAATTGTATTAGTAAGTTGCATCAAGATGATGCATAATGATACATCAGGAACCTTACAAAAACACAGTCTCTGACTGCACAAACATGTCCGTTGATTGGAGAAATCTAGTAAACTATCAATATCATGTACATTTTTTAACTTGAACTAAAATATTAACAGAAAAGGTTGTTGCAATTTGTAAATATTCTTCTTTTTTGTTAAAAAAAGGATCTGATTTCTTTCCTTCCAAATAGTCCACCAGATACAAGTGGGGATGGTTGCTCATCTCAGTATGCTTAATAGTTGATATTATATTATTTCCACTCACTTAATAGTTGACAATCTATTATATCCACTAAAGAGTTTTATAACATGAACTTTTGGTTAGATTTGAGCCTCTCATAAGGAAAAAGGTCACTGGTCTTACAATCCTAGGATGTGGCGTGGTGCTAAATGAACATGGTTTAAACTGAACAAAAAGCTTTGCCAAAGCAAGGCCAATGGTACACCAATTTTGGTTTTGCTTAGATTGCTAAAAGGATTCATCATCAAACTTTTACAACCATCAAGTACCTCTTACAAAAGAGGTATGGATAGTAATCATTCATGAAGGACTTCTATATAAGCCAAGGCATTTTGCAAAGTCAACACATAAGCACATTTCCTATCAAATAATCTAAGAAGAAAAAGCAGCTAACATCCAGTAAAGGCCTGGATAGCAGGATTAGGAGCCCTTCTCGCAAAACATAGGCAACAACTTTAACAAAAAGCTGAGAAGAGAATGCATTTTCAAACAAGTGGGGCAAGGTGATCGACTTCTTTTGGATAGGTAGGTAACTAACTATTTGACATCTAGTCTGGAATATTTTATACAGCTAAAAAAATAGATGACCCCCTAAATTATTTAAAGGAGACATCACAAGCATATGAAGCTAACTGCACGGTTCAAATAATGGCATGAGGCTACAGTGACCTGACATGCTTAGTCAAGGCTGGGATAGGTATATTGAAGCAACAGCATCAGAGGTAAACTGCAGCCGGTACTCCTCTGTTTGTCCCCTAAACGTGCATTTCCATATAAATATTGCAACACCAACTCATTTTTTTAAGGCCATTCCCCAGACCTCGCGCATAGCGGGAGCTTAGTGCACCGGGCTGCCAACTCTTTTTTTGAAAAGTTCAAGTTTATATTACACCACCAACTCTGCCTCGTATAGTATTGCCTTATAATATATCTTTTGGAAAATAGATTTTACCATCTGTAGCTCCATTTCTACTTGCTTCATCTTCACAAGAGACACAAAAATGTGGTACTAGATATCAGTACATACAAAAATGTGAGGCCATTTCCCAAGGGCGATTGTACTGGACCTATCCCTCCAACCAGTTGTGAAATAATTACCAGCAATCATTTAACAAAACAACGGCTAGCTGAATGCCAATGTCAACCATCATATATGACTGTTTCAATTCTAACACAGTCTACCCTGTTCTACAGACACATCGCTAAAAATACTCATTGTCTAACAAGTGGTTATCAACCCTTTGGATTACATTTGAAGGTGAAAATGAGATTTTCATGCATGTAAATATGACTTAGTCAAGCTCACCACTGCACATTTTACTCCAACACCGGATCCTAAAGCTTCAAATTGTTCAGCAATTTGAATCGCGAGCTCTCTGGAATACACAAAGAAAAACGTTGGAGATTAAATCACCAAAAAGCTTCTACAAAATAAGACAAGTAATCAGACGAATAAGGGACCTCGTTGGAGAGAGAACGCAGGCAAAAAAGGTATGCAGAGAATCTAATAGGACTTGCAGTATAGGAATTGCAAAAGCTCCAGTCTTCCCAGAACCCGTTTGAGCCAGACCAGTTAAGTCTTTGCCTAGAACAAAACCCAATCAAACAGTTTATAAGAATAAATACTTTCACCAAATAGAGGATGATATACAAAAGGTTCAAATAACAAAAAAGGATCAAAATACAAATAATGTTCTTTAGAAAGGTCTTCCAAACAAGTATAGAAATTGGAATCCTTTCGAGTGCTTCAAATTCTAATGATTGATAAGAAAATGTATGATGCCAGCAATTTCAGAAATGAACTCTATGCCGCCAAAGGAT
>AWOL01S0006624.1:84071-99878 GCA_000715115.1 Nicotiana otophora | reverse complement strand
CCCCTAAATTATCCACTCCAATGTATGTGGAATCACTGCCCAAAGCTCACCCCCTCCCCCTATTAGTTTATTAGCAGCAATCTCATTATTTGCACTCTCAAAATGTCATGAAAAAACCTTCAAAGGCATGAGGAATAGCTTCAGCTTGTATTTTAGGAGTTTTCCAACCCAAATTATCACAAGCCTCAATCAGTTGATCAGAAACTCCCAATTCTTTGATAGACTTCGCTTCCTCTTTGGATTCTTCCATTTAACGGTTCTCCACAGTGGATTCTATTAAGACAATAAATTTAAATCAACAAACTGAATCATGTTACTGAAAAGGGACTTAAAGCAAATAAGAAAAGTAATCTTTCTCCCAATTTCTTTCTTTTTATTCTAGTCCATTTAATAATCCTCTTTATTTTCCAAAGACAAATAAACATTCTCTCACAAAAATCAACTCTGTATATTTCCCTTCAACTTTTCAATACTCAAAGCAACAAATTTATTGGGAAGATTTAAAAAATGACTTATGAAGCAAAATATATTCAATATTAACTTATTGATAAAGTTTGTAACTCTCATACTTTATCTAATTCATCTATGATTATCAAATAGCTCATTCAAAGACATTTACAATCCATTGTAAAGTTACTTTTTATTATTTGAGAAAAAAAACAAATCCAATGTGTAGTCACCAAGATAAGAAAGACGAATTGTACCATTTAAAGGACAAAATTTATCTCGTGTATAACTCAATAACATATTAATAAATAACAATTCACTGTAAGTCTTCATTAATCACATCCATAAATAACACAAAAAGAAAGGAAAATAAAAGCAGAAAAGGAGAAGAAGATACCTCGAAGGACGTCCGAATACGGAATGGAGGCGGCAGTAGTGTTTTTCAATTTGTGTACACCAACTAGAAGTTGTCCTATTTACTTTTAATTTTGCCCTTTGAAGTTGTAGGAAAGAAAAGAAAAGAAATAGAAATAAATTCAGATTTGGGTTCGAACAATAGCAAATGGACTATATATTTTCCTTTCAAAATATAGAGTAATAATTTTGGTGTTAATGAGAGTGTCAATAGATATTTAAATATCAACTAAATCGTACCCTATTAAATTAATTTTTAGGTTTCTTTTAATAAAATTATATATTTTTTATATAAATTTATAATTGTACTGTTAATTAGGGTGAGCTTTATTTGGGAAAATGCATAAGTACCCCCTGACCTATAGCCGGATTTTCAGCTACACACTTTATCTTTGCGAGAATCCTATTACCCCCTTAACTTTTTTTAAATGGAATAAATACCACCATAAAACTAGACAACCAAACTCTTGGCAAGTGGTGAACTACACGCGCTGCCACATGTATATTTAGTACTTTTTTTTATTCTTTCTTCTTTTTCTTATCCTTTTTTCTTATTTATTATTATTCTCATTTTTTTTGTTATTTTATTCTCTTTCTTTTTGTTTTGGTCACCGATGGCATAAAATGGTGGTCGTCGAAATTTCAAGGACTCTATTTTTTCCGGCGAAATATTTTTTTCCGACGACAGATTTTTATCCCGATCTAAGTGTGTTTTGTTTTATATATATAAAAAAAAATTCTTGAAAGTGTAATTTATGTGTGTGAGTGTCACGACCCAAAATCCAACTAGTTGTGATGGCACCTAACCCAACCCGCTAGATAAGCCAACTATTAATTATCCAATTCCAATAATAATTATTAAAGCAATTTAAGTGAATAATGATCTTAATCTTATACAATCCCCAAGAACTGGTAGTACAAAACATGAGCTTCTAAGAATAGAGTATACAAAGTGAAAATAAAATAAATACATAGTCTGTTTGAATAATACATAAACAGAGCTTTTATAAATCTAAGGCTACCCTGAACAAGAGGCAGCTACAACAGGAACGTAGGTACATCTTCAAGTCCCCCAACCATCGAGCAGAGCAACAACAACAGCCAACATCTGCACATAATGTGCAGAAGTGTAGTATCAGTACAACCGGCCCCATGTACTGAGTAAGAAATAAACCTAGTTGTAGGTTGAAAGTAATGACGAGCTTCTACCAAGGTCGGGTCTAAAACCAATAGTCCACAATAGTCCATAACAACATAAAGCAAATAATACCAGAAGTAACTCAGAGATAAAATGCTCCGCAAAATCATGATTTCAAATAATAGTTCTTCCTTTCAAGTACATCAGTAAAAACCCAAATCGTTTGCCGAAATTGCCAAAAATATGAATAGTTTGAAAACAATAAATTTCTCCCAAAATCTTTTCAATAATAAATAATATGTTTCATTTTCCTTCTGGATAACTCGTATAAAATAATGCATCACTATGCCCATCTGTCAAAAATGTGTGAGAAATCATGAATGATGTGATGTTGTACAGCATGAGGAAAATACATCTCTATGCATGTATGTCATGTGTGCATGCCAATGCGATGCAACTCAGTGATAAAATCATAAACAGCCCCAAGGGTAGAACATCACTCATATACCGCCCCTCGGGCAAACCTCACAGTCACTCATGCCACTCGGGCATACCTCACAATCACAACTCACGTGCTGCACAGATAACTCACGTGCCATAATAAGCCAATAAAGTCTGTTGCAGGCGGGCAGCCCCGATCCATATAATAGTAATAATATATATAAAGCCAACATGGCATGCTGCGACGTGCAGCCCGATCCCAAAAATATCCTCACAATCAGGCCCTCGGCCTCCCTCAGTCATCAATCTCTCCAGTCTCTCTCTTTCATGGGCTCAAAGTGTCATGAGAATAGCCCAAAAATGATGATATGATGTATCAATGAATAATAATAGAGACTGAGTGTGATAACCCAAAGGGTCATCTTGTGAATTAAGACTCTATTCTGAGCTTGTTAGCCTTAAAAACCTTATTTTTACTCACCTCAATTTGCATGCGTAATCTGGGCATAAATCCGGAAAGCCTTTATGTGAAAATTTATGAAGTAATAAATTTTGGGATTTAATATTGAGTTTTAGTTGACTTTGGTCAATGTTTTGAGTAAACAGACCCGGATCTATGTTCCGACGGTCCCGGAAGGTCTGTAGTAAAATATGGAACTTGGGCGTATGTCCGGAATCAAATTCCGAGGTCCCTAGCTCGAGAAATAAATTTTTGATGAAAATTATACGACTGAAATTCTATGGATTTAAAAAAAAATGATTAATGTTTGATCTCGTTGATATCGGGTCTGTATTTTGGTTTCAAAGCCCGATACAGGTTTAATATAATATATAAGTCATGTCTGTGAAATTTGGTAGAAATCGGAGTTGGTTTGACGTGATTCGGACGTCCGATTGAGAAGATAATAGTTTTGAAATGTTCTTGAGGAATTCATGAGTTTTGGTGCTAAATCCACAGTTTTAGGTGTTATTTTTGTGATTTGATCGCACGAGCAAGTTCGTATGATATTTTTAGACTTGCGTACATGTTTGGCTTGGAGCCCCGAGGGCTCGGGTGAGTTTCGGGTAGGCTACAGAGTGATTTTGGAACTTAGAAATTTGCTGGTGTAACTGGTGTCTGTAGCAGGCCTCTGATCTTGCAATTGCGAGATCAGGCTTCGCAAATGCGAACCAAGCAGGTATGGCAATTGCAAGGTTTTTATCGCAATTGCGAAGAAAGCCTAGGCCAGCAGTTCTCGCAATTGCGAAGGGGGTCTGGGGAAGGGCATGTTCGTAAATGCGAACTTCTACCCGCAATTGTGATGGGCCAATTGTCGCAAATGCGAAACTCTTCGCATTTGCGATGGCAACGGAAATGTGAAGGTTCTCGCATTTGCAATGACGCCTTTGCATTTGCGAGCTTCGCAATTGCGAAGCTCAGGTCGCAAATGCGACATCTGCAGCTGATAACTTTAGACTTAGACGGGATTTTTCATTCATTCTTCAATTTTTCAAAACCTAAACCTCAAGAGGCGATTTTCGAAAGGCCAAATCTTCCCCAAATCATAGGTAAGTGATTCCTAACTCTTTTCTTTCGATCTTTTACATCTTATAACAAGATTTCAACCTAGAATCTAGGATTTTTATGGTGAAATTAGGATTTTTGGGTAGAACTTAGAAATTTCGAAATTTGGGGATTTAGACCTCGAATTGAGGTCGGATTCCAAAACCAATTGTATATCCGAGCTCGGGGGAGAATGGGTAAATGGATTTTGGTCTGAACCTTGAGTTTGGACCAAGCGAGCCCGGGGTCGGTTTTTGACTTTTGTTGGGAAAACTTAGGAAAACTGTAATTATTCATTAAAGTTGATTCCTTTAGCGATAATTGATAATATTAAACTAATTATGATTAGATACGAGTGGGTTGGAGGTGAATTCTAAAGGGAAAGCGGTATTTGAGTAGTGAATGGCCTGCGAAATTGAGGTAAGTGTTGTGTCTAACTTTGGCTTGAGGGAATAGGTACTGTGTGAGTATTTGCTACGTGTTTTGTTGTTGAGTACGATGTATAGTTGAGGTGACGAGCATCTATGAGTTGTGGTTGAGTAATAACATGCGAGTGAAATTCCATTCTTGCAAATTTGTAGTCTTAAATCTTGTTATCCATGCTTATTGTTGTTGTTAAAATGTTGGGAGACTTGTATCCGGTTCCACCAAGGTTGATAAAATTGTGAATATTGATTCGAAGTTGAGATGTTAAATTGTGAAAGTAATCATTGATGAAATATTAATTTCTTTGTGAAACTTCTCTCTATCCGTTGTTATTGATTATGTAAATTGTGAGGAAGAGTGTAAAGCACGAAGGGTGATGCCGTACATGATTTATTTATATTGTGAGGAAGAGTGTAAAGCACGAAGGGTGATGTCGTGCGTGATTTATTTATATGGTGAGGAAGAGTGTAAAGCACGAAGGGTGATGTCGTGCATGAATTATTTATATTCTGAGGAAGAGAGTAAAAGCATGAAGGGTGATGTCGTGCAATCTTATTTATTATTTGGTGAGGTTGAGAGTAAAAGCACGAAGGGTGATGCTGTGTAGTTTTCCTTGCTATTTTAATTGCTCAATTCGTTTAAGGATTTTCGGTTTAATTCTGTCTTTTCATTATTCTCACTCTTTATGTTGTATTCCCCAACTGTATGTTCCCCTGCCATTATTTCTGCGTTATTACTTTATTTACCGTTGTTGCCACTAGCATGATTATACTATTCAGGTTATATGTGGGTGTCTTGTCCTAGCCTCGTCACTACTTCGCCGAGGTTAGGCTCGACACTTACCAGTACATGGGGTCGGTTGTACCGATGCTGCTCTCTGCACTTTCTGTGCAGACTTTGATACCGGTTCGGGTTGATCGAGATTTTGCTATTGGTCTGTTGTCCGGAGACTCAAGGTAGATATGTCGTTGTTCAAATACCATGAAGTCCCCGCCTATCTTTTCTGTTCTACTGTTTCTTTCATTCAGACATTTGTATTTCTTTCAGATTATTACTTGTAGTAAATTCTAGAATGCTCGTGAATTATGACTCCAGATCCGGGTGGTAGTAATTAATATAGTTTTATGATATCCCGCACTTATTATATTTCATCTTAGTTAATTATTGTTAATTACTGAATAGAAATAAGGAATTGATTAATGATTCTCTAACGTTGGCTTGCCTAGCAAGTGAAATGTTAGGCGCCATCACGGTCCCGTTGGTGGAAAATTTTGGGTCGTGACACTGAGATATGATATATAATGTAATGAATATGACTGAGTATGAATTTTCAATTTAAAACAAATAATTCACAATAATATGACCTCTGCGGGTCCAAAAATACTGGCACATAGCCTCAACATAATTGTTAATATGTTTTTCAGTCCAATTTCTTTAACACATAAAACCGCATGGAAAATGCCAAGATTATTTAACTTTAAAATTCCACAAAAATAATTATGTCACAATTTCTATAGTGCACGCTCACACGCCCATCACCTAGCATGTGTGTCACCTCCCATCAAATTCACGAAATACATATATTCGGGGTTCATACCCTCAACCCCAAGATTAGAAGAGCTACTTACCTCGAACAGGCCAAATCCAATGCCGAGCAAGTTAAACAATGCTCCAGAAGTTCCATTATGCGCGTATCAACTTCCAAACGGCTCGAATCTAGTCACAATTAATTTGATTCACTCCGCACAATTTATAGGAATTAATTTCATATCAAAATGCTAATATTTTTCACAAAATCCGAAATTACGCCCCAAATATCACCCGTGGGGCTCACGTCTCGGAATTCGATGAAACTCTCAAAATACGACAACCGTTCCAATTACAAGCTTAACCATACTAATTTCACTAAATTCCGACTCCGAATCGATATTCAAACTTGAAAAATTCTTTTTGTGACATTATAGAAATTTCCTTCTATTTCTCTTGAAGATTCAATAATCTTACACCAAAAATGAAGATTAATTCATGAAATATAACCACAAGGGAATTAAGAACACTTACCCCAAGTTATGTGAAAAACATCCTCTCCAAAATCGCCCAAATCGTGCTCCAAAATCCAAAAATGGGTGAAAATGTCGAACCCTCGAACTTAAAGGATTCTGCCTAGTCGATCCGCATCTGCGGACAAGATTTGCGCACCTGCACCTCCGCTTGTGCGAGCAAAACGTCACATTTGGTGACTTCACTCGCCTGCCCAGTTTCCGCTTCTGCGCGCATTCGTCCGCATATGCGCTCACGCACGTGCGGAATTTTCCCGCGCACTCGCGACCAATGCCTCGCAGCCCTCTACCCGCATCTGCGCTCCTTCTCGCGCAGGTGCGATTCCGCACCTGCGCACCTCGCTTCAGCACATCCATACTCTCATTTGTGAATTCGCACCAGCGAGTACTTTTCCGCAAGTGCGATTACACTAGAAGGCTTCAGTTCGAGCAGTCTTCTAAATTCAAAAATTAATTCGTTAACCATCTGAAACGCACCCGAGCCCCTCGGGACCCTGTCCGAACATACCAACAAGTCCTATAACATAACGCAGACCTACTCGAGGCCTCAAATTACACCTAACAACATCGAAACAACGAATTACACCTCTATTCAAAATCAACGAACTTGAACTTTTAAATTCTACATCTTGTGCCGAAACACATCAAATCAATCCGGAATGACTTCAAATTTTGCACACAAGTCACATTTCACATTGGCGCCTTTCCAGAATCGGATTCTGACCCCGATATCATAAAGTCAATCCCCCGGTCTTTTGGCATTTCAAGTCTAATTCTACTATGGACATCCAAATAATTTTTCCGGACACGCTCCTAAGTCCGAAATCACCATACAGAGCTATTGGAATCATCAAAATTAAATTCCGAGGTTGTTTACTCATAAGTCAATATCCGGTCAACTATTTCAACTTAAGCTTCCAACATGAAAATTCATCCTTCCAAGCTAACTCCGAAATACCTTAAAACCAAAATCGACAATTCACACAAGTTATAATACCTCGTAGGAAGTTATTCAAGACTTCAAATAGTTGAAAGGAGCATAAATGCTCAAAACGACCTATCGGGTCGTTACAATCTCCCCCACTTAAATATACGTTCATCTTCGAACGTGCCATGAGTTATTTTCAAGACACCAAATCACTATTCCATCTTATCACGCACGTACCCGGGGGTGAATCCACGTCACCTTATTCCATATGAGCTTGACAACACAATGCAACGAAAATCCTTAATTTAACCTTAGCCCAAAAACCTTGGAATTCAATTCCCAACTTTCAGAATTTATTTTCAAGACACGAATCTTGCATTTACACGTTGTATGAGTCTGAACAAGCTACATCGAGCCATAACTATAATCATAGATATAATTTACCCCGAATATTAGACAACTCGCCCGCTCGTAGCACCATTCATGATCACCGTTACTACTTTAAACCAACCAAGTACTAGCATCAAACCCCATATCGAACAACACCTCATCCCCACACCTTCGTACATTGTTGATAATAAAAGAAACACGCAAAATCTTGTAATCCCTTATCATATCAACATGGAGATCTTTCACCCGAACCAGAACCATAATCACTTTCTGAGCCGACTTTCAATATTATACTCCCGAATATACCGAAATTAAACCTGATAGTACCCATTCCAGGTCCAATGACCTTACATTACTAAACATAACTATTCCACAGACATACCGCACCAATATAACTCAAATCCACTACCCGTGCCATCCGTGCACCACTACGCAACATTCAAATGTACTCAGTCATGGAAAATGACTCAAATGAGAGAACTGCCCTGGCAGATTAACAAGTACCACCACAACGAAATGCTGAAAATTCATCATACACCGTAGAACCATCACCCGATTCTAACACAAGGTTCATACCTTAACATAACTCCGCTACAATGTGTGACCCCATCCAAACGCTGGTCCATAATATACCTCGAGCCACCCCGCTCAACATCAATAACCATAGAGAGGCAAATGACAAAAATGCCACACAAAACCTAAAAGAACATAACCATTGTGCAATCGATCATGCAATACCCAAATACTTATCACGCTCAAATTTCGCTATAAAGCTCAAATAGAACCGCACTATCTGTGCACATAACTAATGAATCACAACTCCTCGTAGCATAAAGGAGTAACTCACAGCTCATTTCAGAACACGAATAAGTTCAAAATCAATCGAATGACACATCCCTCAATAATAGCAGTATGGAGCCAACCATTCCGGCTTGGTGTAGAATACACATCTTAATTGGGCCTACCTATGGACCCCCAAATCAACTTGGGTTACCCACAAATAGATAAAAATCCCTCCAAAAATCTATAATGACTGAATCACAACACATTCTATCATCTGGCTAGCTCTGGCCACAACTTCACATTCCACAACCATGAAACAACCTACTCTTGAGAACTCCCGATCTCCAAATCCATAGAACACGCGAATCACCATAATTGATTCCATCTCCACCGCCCTAATGCCTAACACTTCTATCATACACGATCATCCCACGAGAAATACTTTAAAAGTTCTTCTGTGCCACTTGGCAAAATTTGAATATCAATAGCCTAGCAACCATGTGAGTACCGCAATACTAATTTAACATCTATAAGTCAAAATACAATGCGCCTTCTGCAATACGCACCCTTCTCATACAACACCAAGTAGTAATTGTATTCATCTAGTCATTTGGAACCACCCATGTTGTCTAAGAATTCATGACCATTCTGCCCAAACTTCGCTACCTTCCTTCAAGACTGAACTGCCACCCTGTACATGTAAATATAACTTCCGCACAACACATAATATTTATCTTGACTTCATGTGAAAAGCACAAGAATCTCATTATCAACTCTGGTCACCAACAAATTACATATTCGGTTAGTTGGAAACCTTTATCTTGCCTCCTTCCAAGAGGAAATCACAATACACAACATGTTTCTCACACCAATAGAAAATATTCGGTTCAAACTATGGTAGAAACCATCAAGAACACTTTGAAATCCATCTGCACATAATCAAGCCCTTAGAACTAAATTCCTCTAACTCGACCAAGCCTCGCAGGTCGCCAAACCCAAGAATATTTCCACCAAAACATCTGTAAAGTCTTACCACATCGTAATTACCAAAAGGACTGATCCTATCATTACTATACTGGTCCAGTCTACTACCCAGTTGTCCTATTTTCTCCGAGTCTCTTCCGAATTTGTCTTTAGATGAATACTTCTGCTTGCTAAAACACCACGATCTTTAACCACAACTCACTATAAGACACCCTAACATAAAACCACACCGCCCTAAGGCCCATAAGTCAAATGTATTCTTCTTAAGAACCTTCAAAAATGCCACAACTGTAACACTTACTCTGGGAATACCTTGTGTGAATTTGAAATTATTCTTCTTACCTTTCTTATACTAAAATATAGAACCCATAGTCATACAAAATTTTTGCAAGTCCAGGCACCATCAAATGCAAATCTCAGATTTTATCCATACACAAGTCCGGAAAGATTATCAATTGCTATATGTAAACCTCGGACCTATTGGAACTTTCTCGAGAGTCTCCCCCTTTGTTCAAATCCCCATTACACCGCCCAAATGGGCCCAAAGACACGTGCCCCATTAGCACAACAACATTCCAAGAAGTAACTCTAGTTTAACACTACCTATCAAATTCATACTCTGTGCGCACTACATCAATCACCAATAACAATTTACTCACCCCACGATTTTTATATACTCATCCATGTAATGTAATCCGTAACCAGGAATTTTTCTTATTTGAGTCATCCTCGATCTCAACTTCTTCAAGTCATATCTAACCCACAAGTATGTCTCAGACCAAAATTAAAATTTAATACCTAACCATGAAATCAAATTGTCAATAGCAGACTCCCCCACTTGGCTCGAAGCTATAAATTAAAACACTCCATAATCCACCATACCCATACTCTATTACTGTCATAATACCGTAGTCGGTGCAACAAAAATATTCTTCTCAAGCCCATACAACGCCAACCATAAAATTACCCCAAATCATCCGCTAAGCTCGCAATCATTATCTTGACGCTCAATTCAACCTTTTTAGCTAGATTCAAATTCAACTCTCCACACATACACCCTACTGGCAGAAAAGAACCCCCCCACTCACATTACAAGGAACACACCTACATAGATTACTTTTCAGGAGATAACCCACCTCCCTAGCCTCAAATTGGCATCTTGTTATATCTTTTCACAGTCACCATTACTATGCAATCACTTAGTCTATCTGAGTCCAAACTCATTAACCAGACATGAGAATTTAATTTGTCCCAAAATTTAACAACGTGAAAGACCCTTCGAAACATTCACACTCGAGACTGTACGTCACATCGAAATGAAAATCAAGCACCCAATGGCCTTTCCTTTACATTTCAAGGAAACATTCCTCGTCAAGTTCAAATTGTCTTAGCATATCCCGCGGTCACATCATACCCATCACACCGCCATCCCACCGCACATCGAGCCATAAATTTCATTATAGGGTCATTACCGGACATATGAGTCCAATTTTACAAGATACAACGAAGCTAACGAGCTCAAGCTACGGTCTAACCATGGCTTCAAGTCCTCCAGACTGGCCCATCACCAAAACATATAATACACATCTCGAATCTTGTTCATAGAATCACAAGCCGGCGATGCACAGTTGATACTGAGCGCTCATGTGCGCATATGAATACGTGGAAGGAATTCAAAGAGTTTATGTCTCAAGCTGAATCAATCTCGCACGATAAGGAAAGTAAGATGGGAAGTATATATCCTAAATGCCTTGTAGCCTCTTGAAGATAAGTATGGACGTCATCATACCGATCCGCAAGACTCTACTAGACATTTGCTCATGACTTGTAGAACCTATGAACCTAAAGCTCTGATACCACCTTGTCACGACCCAAAATCCAACTAGTCGTGATGACACCTAACCCAACCCGCTAGGTAAGCCAACTTTTAATTATCCAATTCCAATAATAATTATTAAAGTAATTTAAGTGAATAATGATCTTAATCTTGTACAATCCCTAAGAACTGGTAGTACAAATCATGAGCTTCTAAGAATAGAGAATACAAAGCGGAAATGAAATAAATACATAGTGTGTTTGAATAATACATAAACAGAGCTTTTATAAATCTAAGGATACCCTGAACAAGAGGCAACTACAACAGGAACGCATGTACATCTTCAAGTACCATAACCATCGAGCACAGCAACAACATCAGCCAATATCTGCATGCAATGTGCAAAAGTGTAGTATCAGTACAACCGACCTCATGTACTGAGTAAGTAACAAACCTAGCCGTAGGTTGAAAGTAGTGATGAGCTTCTACCAAGGTCGGGTCCAAAACCAATAGTCCACAACAGTCCTTGACAACATAAAGCAAATAATACCAGAAGTAACTCAGAGATAAAATGCTCTGAAAAATCATGATTTCAAAATAATAGTTCTTCCTTTCAAGTACATCAGTGAAAACCCAAATCGTTTGCTGAAATTGCCAAAAATATGAATAGTTTGAAAACAATTAATCACTCATGGCACTCGGGCAAACCCCACAGTCACTCATGCCACTCGGGCATACCTCACAATCACTCTTGCTACTCGGGCATACCTCACAATCACTCATGCCTCACAGTCACTCAGCACTCGGCACTCGGCACTCGCACTCAGTAGGTACCTGTACTCACTGGGGGTGTGTACAGACTCCGGAGGGGCCCCCACAGCGCAAGCGCTATAATCTGTACGGACAACTCACGTGCTGCACGGACAACTCACATGCCATAATAAGCCAATAAGGCTTGCTGCATGCAGACAATACCGATCCATATAATAGAAATAATATATATAAAGCCAACATGGCTTGTTGCGGCGTGCAACCCGATCCCAAAACTATCCTCACAATCAGGCCCTCGGCCTCCCTCAGTCATCAATCTCTCCAGTCTCTCTCTCTCTTAGGCTCAAAATGTCATGAGAATAGCCCAAAAATGATAATGTGATGTATCAATGAATAACAAGAGAGACTGAGATATGATATGTAATGAAATGAATATGACTGAGTATATTTTAATTTAAAACAAATAATTCACAATAATATGACCTCTGCGGGTCCAAAAATACTGCCACATAGCCTCAACATAATTTTTAATATGTCTTTCAGTTCAATTTCTTTAACACATAAAACCGCATGGAAAATGCCAAGATTATTTAACTACAAAATTCTACATAAACAATTATGTCATAATTTCTATAGTGCACACTCACACGTCTGTCACCTAGCATGTGCGTCACCTCCCAACAAATTCACGAAATACATATATTTAGGGTTCATACCCTCAACTCCAAGATTAGAAGAGTTACTTACCTCGAACAAGCCAAATCCAATGTCGAGCAAGCTAAACAATGCTCCAAAAGTTCCATTATGCGCGTATAAACTTTCAAACGGCTCGAATCTAGTCACAATTAATTTAATTCAGTCCACACAATTTATAGGAATTAATACCATATCAAAATGCTAATATTTTTCACAAAATTCGAAATTATGTCCCAAATCTCACCTGCGGGGACCACGTCTCGAAATCTGACGAAACTCACAAAATACGACAACTCATCCAATTACAAGTTCAACCATACTAATTTCACTAAATTCCGACTCCGAATCGATATTCAAACTTGAAAAATTTATTTTGTGACATTATAGAAATTTCCTTCAATTTCTCTTGAAGATTCAATAATCTTACACCAAAAATGAAGATTAATTCATGAAATATAACCACAAGGGAGTTAATAACACTTACCCCAAGTTGTGTGGAAAAATTCCTTTCCACAATTGCCCAAACCGTGCTCCAAAATCCGAAAATGGGTGAAAATATCGAACCCTCGAACTTAAAGGATTCTGCCCAGTCGATCCACACCTGCGAACAAGATTTGCGCACCTGCGCCTTCGCTTGTGCGAGAAAAATGTCGCATTTGCGGACTTCACTCGCCTGTCCAGTTTTCGCTTCTGCGCGCATTCGTCCGCATATGCGCTCACGTAGGTGCGAATGTTTCCCTCGCACCTGCGACCAATGCCTCACATCCCTCTGCCCGCATCTGCGCTCCTTCTCGCGCAGATGCGATTCCGCACCTGCGAACCTCCTTCCGCACCTGCGCACATTGCTTCATCGCATCCATACTCGCATTTGCAAACTTGCACCTGCGAGTACTTTTCCGCAGTTGCAATTACACCAGAAGGCTTCAGTTCCAGCAGTCTTCCAAATTCAAAAAATCAATCTGAGAACCATTTGAAACGCACACGAGTCCTTCGGGACCCTGTCCGAACATACAAACAAGTCCTATAACATAACACGGGCCTACTCGAGGCCTCAAAATATACCTAACAACATCGAAACGACGAATTACACCACTATTCAAAATCAACGAACTTGAACTTTTAAATTCTACATCTTGTGCTGAAACACATCAAATCAATCTGGAATGACTTCAAATTTTGCACACAAGTTACATTTCACATTACGGACCTATTTCAATCTCCAGAATCGGATTTCGACCCCGATATCAAAAAGTCAACCCCCCTGTCAAACTTCCCAAAAATTCATCTTTCGGCATTTCAAGCCTAATTCCATTACGGACATCCAAATATTTTTTCCGGACACGCTCCTAAGTCTGAAATCACCATACGTAGCTATTAGAATCATCAAAATTAAATTCCGAAGTTATTTACTTATAAGTCAATATCTGGTCAACTATTTCAACTTAAGCTTCCAACATGAAAATTCATCCTTCCAAGCTAACTCCGAAATACCTTAAAACTTAAACCGATAATTCACACAAGTCATAATACCTCGTAGGAAGTTATTCAAGACTTCAAATAGTTGAAAAGAGCGTAAATGCTCAAAACGACCGTCGGGTCGTTACAAGGAGGAAAATCAAAAGAAAGAAAAACGAATATAAGCTGAAAATGGTGGTCGGAATTTCAAAGACTCTATTTTTTCCGGTGCAGATAGTTTTTCCGGTGACAGATCAAAACACAGTGAGCTCCTCGAAAACTTTCTGGCAATTAACAATCAACAACCAAATTCTTCTTCCTCGTTTTCTTCAAAATGCTGGTTCAACAAATATAACTTAAAGAATAAAATCTGCACTCGATCTCGCAGAAGAATATGGAGAATGCCGAAGCTAATTTCTAGCCAAGTCTATAAGTTAAACAAATGGAGGAAAGAAAAGGAAAAGAGAAAGAAAACCAAGAGAAAAGAAAATTAGGAAAATAATATTTTATAAAAATAAAATTTCAACTTTCTTTGTCTTTCTTACTCTCCCAAAGAGAGTGACATACACTCTCTTCTTCCACATCAACACTAAGGGTGTATTAATTTTATTTAAAAGAGTTTAGGGAGTAATAGGATTCCCGCAAGGATAAAGTGTATAGTTGAAAATTAGAGTATAGGTCAGGGGGTATTATGCATTTTTTCTTTTAAATTATGAAAATAAACCGAAAAATATCGAACCGTACCGAATAAATTTACATGTGAAAAATATATTTATATATTAAATTTAAAAATAATAAAGCATTAAGTTTTTCCTTGTGCCTCGGAATTATGAGGACAATTACGAGTCAATAAATAATTAAACTCAAAATTCTAATTCCCAAACCTATTATGTTACTCCTACTGAAACTAAATTATTTTCAGCATATTTACTAGCAAGACACAAAGTATTATAGCGAATATGAGTAGCAAACTACAATATATTGAATATGTTTTCTTTCGTATGATTTAGATTTATCGTTTTGAATATTCTTCTATAGACTTTATTCTTGAGTTTCAACTTAGTTAATATCTCCACTCGTGTGTTTTATATTATTTTTTTCTTTGCTTAGTTTCTTTTACGTCGTTGTAGAATAGTTGATGGATCTATACTTTGATCATCTTTCATGTATTCTTAATTCATCACTCTTTAAACAGTAAAAATGTCTAGAGAGTTTGTTAAGTCATATAAAAGTACGTATGTTATTGGATTCTACTAGTGACTTTTATAAAACATTGAAAAAAAATCAAAAATTAACCGCACCGTATCGATACCGAAGAGAAACCAACATGATTGATATGATTTCGAAAGTCTAATTTTGGCTATACGTAATAGAATAACTGAAAAATTGGTACGATACATATTTTATAAAATAACTGACCGAACCGAACCATTGACACTCCTAGTCTTAACCTTGTTTCATATACGTTAATCACATTATCTATTAATACAAAAATAAGAATATTTAAACATAATC
>AWOL01S0006624.1:40208-83890 GCA_000715115.1 Nicotiana otophora | reverse complement strand
TGTCTTTGCTTAGTTTCTTTTACGTTGTTGTAGAATAGTTGATGGATCTATACTCTGATCATCTTTCATGTGTTCTTAATTCATCACTCTTTAAACAGTAAAAATGTCTAGAGAGTTTGCTAAGTCATATAAAAGTACGTATGTTATTGGATTCTACTAGTGACTTTTATAAGACATTGAAAAAATAAATCAAAAATTAATCAAACCGTACCGATACCGAAGAGAAACCGACATGATTGATATGATTTCGAAAAGTCTAATTTTGGCTATACGTAAGAGAATAACTGAAAAATTGGTACGATATAAATTTTATAAAATAACTGACCGAACCGAACCATTGACACTCCTAGTCTTAACCTTGTTTCATATACGTTAATCACATGATCTATTAATACAAAAATAAGAATATTTAAACATAATCACTTGTTTTCAAATACCTTACATGTAGAAGTTAAGATCACTTGGGAGATTACACAAATTAAAAAATAAATTGTAATGAGCTCCAAAATTAATTGACTCGAAGTAGTTAAAAGAAATAACATCTTATGCCAACTTACGATTTGGATGGAAGAAACTAATCCTACAAAGATCTCTTGTGTTACTTTTTTAGTCATCTCTTGTGAAAAGGGTCATATAACTAAAATATTGTTTGTAATTAGAAAATCAAATCTACCTAAAAATTACAAAACATGTTTGGCTTAGCTAATTGAAAGTACGGAAAAGGACCATAAATTCCCCTAAGGTATTGAAAATGGCTTTAATATTCTCCCCTTCCACCTATTGGACCATAAATATCCTAATGTTACTTTTTGTCTTAAAAATGCCCTTTACACTAACTACTAACTTGTTGACCATATGAGGTTTTGTAAAAATAGACATGGCACTATTTTATTGGTTCATATTTAAAGATAATTTTTTTTAGACCCATATCTATCCTAAATATTTAACCCGTCCTATAATACATTTACCTTCTTCTCAGCAGCTTCAATCTCCAACTATTTCTCCTCCAAATCAACAAATCGTATGTATCTCTTTGTTTTTCTCCCAACTCTTTCTCATTAAACCCATCAATCTCTTTTACCACAATCAACATTCTTAGAACAAGTTCTTTTATTCTTTTGCTTGGGTCTTCTCCAGAACCCCAGAAGTTGATTAGTTATAGACTAAGTATATTAGACATGACTAATTTCTATTTATAGATTTTTTCCGTTTCTTTTTATAAAGTGAAAATTTGAGTGTATATAAAGATAAATTCTATTTTCCTTTACTTGTCTAAAATGACAAAAACATCATGCGATGAAAATTACAAATTATGACGACGTGGAGAGAGATTTGGGGCAACAACCCTACTAATCGTAATCATAAAAATTGAACCAGAAGAGAGGAAACTTAAACGAATAAATTTATGCAAACCTTTTTTTCCTGAGGCAAAACTCTAGCTCTTGAATCCAATATCAATGATCTCAATTAGCTAGCATACAAGTGGCAAAAATGAATAAATTGGAAAATATCAATCGTTCTTCTTCTTCTTCAACGACCAGGTATTCAAGAATGACTTACAACAATAAAAACTAGAGCATCGGTAAATATCAAAAAGTATTATAGACATATGGCTCTTCTTAATTTTCATTCGTGTTCCACATGAATATGACATACTATGACATTAGTCTTTTCGTTTGCTTTCAGCTTTAGATCGAGCTAAACCTTATTAGATCGAGAAATTGCAAATTCCAGTTCCTGGTTTGAGTTTGAGCTCGACATTTTTGTCCAAGGTATAATTTCCTCACCTTTCACGAATACAAATACAAGTTAACTCTGAAAATTTAGGAAGGCTTGTAGCATAAGAAGTTTCTGCATATGTAACAATTGAATCAGGAAACAATAGATATTAGAATGATATGCATAGAGTATACAGAAGTACAAAACAGTCCTTTTAAGCTTCAAGCCTACCAAAAAATTAGTGCATTCCCTTGTAACGACCCGGTCAGTCATTTTGAGAATTTAAGTCTCGTTCGGTGGCATAAGACCCTGCGCAACTTCGTATTATGTGTATTGACTTGTGTGCATGGTTGAATTCAGTTACCGGATGATTCGGAGTGATTTGGGACACTTACACCCTAAAATGGAAGTTTAAGTCTTAGGATTTTGACCGTAGTCGGAACTGTGTGAAGACGACTCCGGAATGGAGTTCCGTTGGTTCCTTTAGCTCCGTTGGGTGATTTTGTGTAATGACCCGGACGGTCGTTTTGAGAATTTAAGTCCCGTTCAGCGACATAAGGACCTGAGCAGCTTCGTAATATGGGTATTGACCGCGTGCGTGGTTGAATTCAGTTATCAGGTGATTTGGGACACTTAGCCCCTAAAACGGAAACTTAAGTCTTAGGATTTTGACCGTAGTCGGAACTATGTGAAGACGACTTTGGAATGGAGTTCTGTCGGTTTCGTTAGCTCCGTTGGGTGATTTTGGACTTAGGTGCGTGTTTGAACTATGAATCTGAGGTCAGTAGCTGATTTAAGCTTGAAATGGCGAAAGTCAAATTTTTGGAGATTTGCACCGGAAGTGGACTTTTTGATATCGGGGTCGTAATGCGATTTCGAGAATTGAAACAGCTCCGTTATGTTATTTGGGACTTGCCTATAAAGTTTAACGTCATTCCGGGCTGATTTGATAGGTTTCGGCACGGGTTTTAGAAGTTGGAAGATTTAAAAATTTATAAGTTCGATTCATCGTGCGATTCGTAGTTTCGACGTTGTTTGATGTGATTTGAGACCTCGAGCGAGTCCGTATTAGGGTATGGAACTTGTTGGTATGCTTAGAAGAGGTCCCGGAGGCCTCGGGTGTATTTTGGATGCTTAACGGAATGAAATTGGACTTAGGAAAATCTGGTGCCTTTGCTGGTTCTGGTGTTTCGCACCTGCGGAAGGGAGGCCGCAGGTGCGGAGGGAGTGCGCAGATGCGGAACTGGTGGGGCTGGTGATGGAGCGCAGGTGCGCAAGTTTGACCGCGCCTGTGAAAGCCCGCAGGTGCGAAGCGTGGGCGCAGGTGCGGAGCCTGGCTGCTTTAATGAATTGCGCAGATGCGCCGTTTGGACCACAGGTGCGGTATCTGCAAGTGCGAGGATTGCTGGGCAGAAAAGGGGATTTCGAGGGTTTGAAATTTCATAACACAAAATTCTATTTAGAGCTCGGTGGGAGATGACTTCTCGAGGGATTTTGAAGGAGAACTATTGGGTAACTAATTCTAACGCTATTTTGATCATAATACATTAATCTATAGTAATTTTCTCCATTTAATTTTGGATATTTTGGGGTTAAAATTGGGAAATATTGGAAGAACTTCTTCAATAAAGATTTCAAGTTTTGAAAGGGGATTTGTAGTCGAATTTGAGTAATTCTTATATGGTTGGACTCGTGAGTAAATGGGTGTTCGTATTTTGTGATTTTTACCTGATTCCGAGATGTGGGCCCGGGTCGACTTTTTAGGATGGATTTCGGAATTTTTACTAAAATCTTGATTTCATTAATTTGATTAGCTTAATATAGTTGTATTTATGATAGGTAATTGTTTTGGCTAGATTTGGGCCATTCGGAGTGGAATATTCGTGGGAACGGAATTGTGACCGATTGTTTGAGCTTGGTTCGAGGTAAGTATTTTGCCTTACCTTATTTGGGGGATTTTTCCCTTAGGATTTGAGTCTTCTATGTTAATTGTAGTCCATGTACGCGAGGTGACGAGTGCGTGCTCGGACTTATTTGTGAAAAGTTGGCCTTTTAGGATTCTTAGGTCCTTATATTTACCGAGTATGAAGTTGTTCTTGATATGATTTAAGTTTCTATTTACTAGTTTCACATCTACATGCTTTAATCGGAATTAATTATTTTCAGGATTTACTCGTATTGCCTATCTGACTCTTATTTGACTTAACTGGAGATTTTACCTCCTATATTGACGTGCTATCTTTTCATAACTGCTTATATTTATTTAAAATTATTATTATCTCATCCTATAATTTGTTCAGTCTTAATTGAGGTTATGATTATCTTTCCGCTACTTATCCTTAACTGAATTGTTGAATATCCTTCAAAATTTTCTCAACCTTAAAAAACGTTTTAGATATCCTACATCTTAGTCGACTTATTTTATTTAGATTTATTTGACTCGTGTTAGCTTACCTGTTGTTGAAATGTATATTGTGGGACCGTTGCTACATATTAGTTTTCCCTTGTTGAGCTTATTTCTTTACGCATTCTTTACTGTGGTTATTCCTTGCGAATTGGTTCTACCGTTTCTTTTGATTTAAAGTTCTTGAATTGATTTACTTGTCGTACTTTGTATTATTGTCATTTTTGTTGTTGTACTTGTTGTGGTGATGCACGAGGTTTCTTCCGTGCGGTTGTTATTATTGTGATGCATGAGGTTTCTGCCGTGCGATTGTTGTTATGGGGTTGCACGAGATTTCTGTCTTGCTATTGTTGTTATTGTTGCTATTGATAATTGCACATGCGGTGTGAAAAGGCGGGATATATATATATATATATATATATATATATGGGGGGGGGGATTGCGCATGTGGCGAGACAAGGTGGGAACATTGTTATGCATAAGTGGCGAGACAAGGCGGGCATTTATGTTACTATTGCACACGTGGCGAGACAAGGTGGGTTGTGTCAGGGATTGATTTGTGATGACTTATGGCATGGGGGCATTCTTGTTGTTGATATTTGTGTAGTGGTATACGTACGTGTGTGAGCTTTATCTTGTGAAAGCTGTGAGACAATATTCTACGTGATGTCCGTTCCTTTTTTTCGTTATGCTTATTTGCTGATATGGACTATAGTAGGACACTTGCACAAGCATACACATAGTTAAGCACTCTTATCGGATAAGAGGTGTTTTTGATTTTGTTGAGAATAGATGCTCACCCTTGTTTACTTGTCTTCTATATGAGAATGGCTCTATTGGCACGTGAGTCGTCAGTGCGGTTATGAGGTGTTATGAGGGCACAGGATGCTAAGTGTTAGGGTTTAGGTATTGAGACCTGTGGGTTGTGATTTGTCCGAGGTTCGGTACCTCGTGGAGTTGTTGGCTAAAACCTGATGTAAAAGCGATTGTAGTTTCTGGGTTATTACTTGTCCTTGCTGTATTTGTGATTTCGGATTTAGATTGTGTTCCATTCACTTTGTCTGTGTCATTTTCATGATATTCCGCTGATACTTGTTGTTTCCTTCCTTAATGCCATTACTGTATTGTGAGTCATATTGCATAGTCCTTATGTAGACATCATACTCCTGTTGTTCATATACTTGTACCCATTTAGTTTATTAGACCAGTGGGTGGCTTGACTGTTTCTCGTCACTACTCCACCGAGGTTAGTCTTGATACTTTCTGGGCACCGCTGTGGTGTGCTCATGCTATTCTTCTGCATATTTTTGTGCAGATCCAAGTATTTGTTCGTTAGCTAGCAGTATGGACTATTGCTGCGGAGACTCAAGGTAAACCTGCCGCTGCGTTCGCAGGCTTCAGAGTCACCTTCAAGTTTTAGTTTTGCACTGTTTATTCTTATTTCTGGACAATCGTATTTAGAAGTTTTCTAGCAAACACTCTGTAGAGCTTATGACTTCTACTACCGGATTTTGGGAATTGTAAGAGATTTCTATTTAACATGTTAGATGTTATTTAAATAATGTCGTTTCAATTAATGTTAGGCTTACCTAGTCCCTAAGACTAGGTGCCATCACGATACCAAACAGAGGAAATACATTGGGTCGTGACAAGTTGGTATCAGAGCTCTAGGTTCATAGGTGCTACGAGTCATAAGCGAGTTTAGTAAAATCTTACGGATCAGTACGGAGACACCTGTACTTATCTTCGAGAGGCTACGGAACTATTAGGACAATATCACTTCTTTCATCTCTATCGTGCGAGTTCATTGATCTCGAAGTTTGAACTTTTATCATTCTATTCTCTAACAGATGGTGAGGACACGAGCTGCAGTTGCTGATAATGTTACCCCTAAAGCAGATGTCGCTAGGGGCAGAGGCAGAGGCCGACGAGGAGTACGTGCCGCAGCTAGAGAACCTACCAGAACAGCAGTCAGAAGCCGCCAGTAGTTCTAGTTAGGGGTAGGTACCGGAGGCGCCTGTTGTTACCCCCGGACTTCAGGAGACCTTAGCACAGTTCTTGAGCATGTTTGGTTCATTGGCTCAGGAGGGGTTGATTCCGGTTGCACCATCTACTTCACAGACCGGGGGAGGAACCCAGACTCCCGCCGCCCACACCCCAAAGCAGCGAGTTCCTGTTGGTCAGGTTCCAGGTGTCATGGCGACACATCCTATGGTTCCAGTTCAGCTCACGGTCAGGGCAGCAACATCTGAGGAAGAGCAGCTTAGACTTGCAAGATTCAATAAATATGACCCTCCTACATTCAGTGGTTTGGCTTCAGAGAGTGCACGGGATTTTCTGGAGGAGTGTCACCGCATTCTCCATACTATGGGTATTGTGGAGATGAGCGGGGTTGCTTTTACTACGTTCCAGCTCAGGGAGTGGCTTATTAGTGGTGGCGGGCATATGAGTTGGGTAGCCCAGCCGAGTTAGCTTCACTTACATGGGTTTAGTTTTCAGAGATGTTCCTGAGAGAGCTTGTACCTCAATCCCTTCGAGATGCATGGCGCGTGGAGTTTGAACAGCTGCGCTAGGGAACTATGTCAGTGTCAGAGTATGCCGTGAGATTTAGTGATTTGGCTAGGCATGCACCTTCTTTGGTCGCCACAGTTAGAGAGCGTGCCCGTAAATTCATTGAAGGACTCAGGCATGATATTCGGTTCAGCATGGCTCGGAAGTTAGAGTCAGATGTTACGCTTCAGCAGGTGGTAGGGATCGCTCGCCGTGTAGAGGGCATGTGGGATCAGTGGAGAGAGGATATGCGGAGCCATGAGAGAGAGTACAAGCGAGATCAGGAGAGAGAGAGAGGACAGGGAGGTGAGGAGGCCTCGTAGACCAGAGAGATCTACTGGTCCTTATTTTGGAGGCAGGGTACGACATGGTAGAGGTTTTGTGGGTCAGCCAGTTCAGTTTGCACTTCAGGCTTTGCACAGTGTTTCAGGTGCTCATGGGTCTCAGAGTACCCGTACCGCACAGTTCCCATAGCCACATCAGTAGAGAGGTTGCTTCGAGTGTGGAGATACTAGCCACAGGGCGAGATATTGTCCTAGACTCCGGATAGGTGTGTCACAGAGGAGTATTCAGGCAAGTAGAGGGCGCCCAAGAGGGGAAGGCCTGGCTCATTGATGTGTTTCATATAGTAGGCTTGAGGCCACTATGCCAGATGATGTCATACAGGTATTCTTTTGATTTGTTACAGAGGGGCACCATTCGTATTTTGATTCGGTTCTGCTTGTCGAGGCGAGTTCCCCTATTTGTTGTCCCACTTATGGGTGAGTTCATGACTTAGTATTATGTTTAGGTATTTACTCTTGTTGGGAGACTCTATGGGTGGTAGCCCGTGTCTATCATTTGTTTCTATTCATTATTGAAAGTTACGAGACTAGAAGTGAATTCATGTTGTCCATTATGGTAGGTTTGATGTGATTCCTGAGTAAATTGGTTACGATTTGTGATTTGATACTCTACCAGGGTGAGGGTTTAGTAAGTCTTGTGATTTTATTCGCAGAATGGAATTAGTGGAAGACTTCCATTGGTATGATATGTATTCGACTTGTGATTCAGAGTTGAGTATGAGACCCTCGCGATTCCATGTTATTTGTTATGTTTGAGTCGGGCTGCGTGCCGCGGTAGAAGGTTATACCAGAATAAGATCCTTATGATTTGTTCATGTACTTTGAATTTTCCTTTTGAATTGATTCGTAGTATGATACTGTTAGAGAGTTGTGCATGTCGGGCTTGTTTGATATTTCCCTTATGTGTTTCTCTTTACATATTCAGTCATTTTCATTCTGTGCTTCTCGAATTATAGCTTGTGGGGTGTGTGCCCAGTGGTATTAGTTGTGACTTGTTGATTCGGGTTTATAGTTAAGAGGTCTTCATGTTTCTTGTATCGTTGTCAGTGTTGTGGAGGTTTGAACAGAGTTCTAACGGATATAAGGCTAATTGTTGGTGATGGTTTTTATTACGGGCAGCTATTGTGATCAGAAATGTTATTATGGGCCTATGTGTGGTGTGTTCTATTGTGTGGTCGTACCTTGTGGGTGTAGTCCTGAGTTGTTACAGCTTGTTGAGACGGATATCGGTTATGGATTTAGAATCGGGTCTTTTGAAGATAAATGGAAGGAGAGAATTTTGACTCTAAGGCATATCGGTGTTGATAGAAAGGGATAAATTACAGTTGGGATGGTGTCGTTAAGCTTATGTGGATTGGGGTGACGTGGGGTCTACCGCGGGTGTATATTGGATATGTACTTTCACTGATTTGAAGACTTTGAGTCGATTCTTAGCACGTTCGAGGACGAATGTTTGTTTAAGAGGGGAAGGATGTAACGACCCGACCGGTCGTTTTAAGAATTTAAGTCTCGTTCGCTGGCATAAGGACCTGAGCAGCTTCGTATTATGTGTATTGACTGGGTGCGTGGTTTATTTAGTTACCGGATGATTCGGAGTGACTTGGGACACTTAGCCCCTAAAATGGAAGCTTAAGTCTTAGGATTTTGACCGTAGTCGGAACTATGTGAAGACGACTTTGGAATGGAGTTCCATCGGTTCTGTTAGCTCCGTTAGGTGATTTTGGACTTAGGAGCGTGTCCGGACTGTGAATCTGAGGTCTGTAGCTGATTTAGGCGTGAAATGGCGAAAGTTGAATTTTTAGAGAATTGGATCGAAAGAGGACTTTTTGATATCGGGGTCGGAATGCGATTCCGAGAGTTGGAACAGCTCCGTTATGTTATTTGGGACTTGCCAGCAAAATTTGACGTCATTCCGGGTTGATTTGATAGGTTTCGGCACGGGTTTTAGAAGTTAGAAGATTTAAAAATTTATAAGTTCGATTCATGGTGCGATTCATAGTTTCGACGTTGTTTGATGTGATTTGAGACCTCGAGCGAGTCCGTATTAGGGTATGGAACTTTTTTGTATGCTTGGACGAGGTCCCGGGGGCCTCGGGTGTGTTTCGGAAGCTTAACGGAATGAAATTAGACTTAGGCAAATCTGGTGCCTTTGCTGGTTCTGGTGTTTCGCACCTGCGAAAGGGAGGCCGCAGGTGCGGAGGGAGTGCACAGATGCAAACTGGTGGGGCTAGTGATGGAGCTCTGATGCACAAGTTTGACCGCACCTGCGACAGCCCGCAGGTGCGAAGTGTGGGCGCAGGTGCGGAGCCTAGCTGCTTTAATGAAATGCGCAGATGCGCCGTTTGGACCGCAGATGCGGTATCCGCAGGTGCGAGGATCGCTAGGCAGAAAAGGAGATTTTGAGGGTTTGAAATTTCATAACACAAAATTCGAATTAGAGCTCGATGGGAGACGATTTCTCGAGGGATTTTGAAGGAGAACTATTGGGTAACTAATTCTAACGCTATTTTGATCATAATACATTAATCTATAGTTGTTTTCTCCATTTAATTTCGGATTTTTGGAGTTGAAATTGGGAAATATTGGAAGAACTTCTTCAATAAAGATTTCGAGTTTTGAAAGGGGATTTGTGGTCGAATTTGAGTAATTCCTATATGGTTGGACTCGTGAGTGAATGGGTGTTCGTATTTTATAATTTTTACCCGATTCCGAGATGTGGGCCCGGGTCGACTTTTTAGGATGGATTTCGGAATTTTTACTAAAATCTTGATTTCATTAATTTGATTAGCCTAATATAGTTGTATTTATGAAATATAATTATTTTGGCTAGATTTGGGCCATTCGGAGTCGGATATTCGTGGGAAAGGCATTGTGACCGATTGTTTGAGCTTGGTTCGAGGTAAGTATCTTCCCTAACCTTGTATGGAGGATTATCCCCTTAGGATTTGAGTCTTCTATGTTGATTGTAGTCCATGTACGCGAGGTGACGAGTGCGTGCTCGGACTTATTTGTGAAAAGTTGGCCTTTTAGGATTCTTAGGTCCTTATATTTACCGAGTATGCAGTTGTTCTTGATATGATTTAAGTTCCTATTTACTAGTTTCACCTCTACATGCTTTAATTGAAATTAATTATTTTCAGGATTTACTCTTATTGCCTATCTGACTCTTATTTAACTTAACTGAAGATTTTACCTCCTCTATTGTCCTGCTATCTTTTCATAACTGCTTATCTTTATTTGGAATTATTATTATCTCATCCTACAATTTGTCCAGTCTTAATTGAGGTTATGATTATCTTTCTGCTATTTATCCTTAACTGAATTGTTGAATATCCTTCGAAATTTACTCAACCTTAAAAGAAGTTTTAGATATCCTACATCTTAGTCGACTTGTTTTATTTGGATTTATTTGACTCATGTTAGCTTCCCTGTTGTTGAAATGTATATTGTGAGATCGTTGCTACATATTAGTTTTCCCTCGTTGAACTGATCTCTTTACGTCTAGCATTGTTTACTGTGGTTATTCCTTGCGAGTTGGTTCTACCATTTCTTGTGATTTAAAGTTCTTGAATTGATTTACTTGTCGTATTTTGTATTATTGCCATTGTTATTGTTGCACTTGTTGTGGCGATGCACGAGATTTCGGCCGTGTGGTTGTTATTATTGTGATGCACGAGGTTTCTATCGTGCGGTCGTTGTTATGGGGTTGCACGAGGTTTCTGCCGTGCAATTGTTGCTATTGATAATTGCATATGCGTTGTGACAAGGCGGGATATGTATATATATATATATATATATATATATATATATATATATATATATGGGTTGCACATGTGGCGAGCTAAGGTGGGAACATTGTTATGCACGTGTGGCGAGACAAGGCGGGTATTTATGTTACTATTGCACACATGGCGAGACAAGGTGGGCTGTGTGAGGGATTGATTTGTGATGACTTGTGGCTTGGGGGAATTCTTGTTGTTGATATTTGTGTAGCGGTATACGTACCTGTGTGAGCTTTATCTTGTGAAAGCTATGAGACAATATTCTACGTAATGTCCGTTCTTTTTTACTTATGCTTATTTGCTGATATGGACTATGGTAGGACACTTGCACAAGCATACACGTAGTTAAGCACTCTTATAGGATAAGAGGTGTTCTTAATTTTGTTGAGCATAGATGCTCACCCTTGTTTACTTGCCTTCTATGTGAGAATGGCTCTATTGGCACGTGAGTCGTCAGTGCGGTTATGAGGTGTTATGAGGGCATAGGATGCCAAGTGTTACGATTCAGGTATTGAGACCCGTGAGTTGTGATTTGTCCGAGGTTCGGTACCTCGTGGAGTTGTTGGCTAAAACCTGTTGTAAAAGAGGTTGTAGTTGTTGGGTTATTACTTGTCCTTGCTGTATTTGTGATTTCGGATTTAGGTTATGTTCTATTCACTTTGTCTGTGTCATTTTCATGATATTCCGTTGATACTTGTTGTTTCCTTCCTTAATGACATTACTGTATTGTGAGTCATATTGCATAGTCCTTATGTAGACATCATACTCTTGTTGTTCATATACTTGTACCCGTTTAGTTTATTAGACCAGTGGGTGTCTTGACTGTTCCTCGTCATTACTCCACGAGGTTAGTCTTTTTACTTACTAGGAACCGTTGTGGTATGCTCATGCTACTCTTCTGCACATGTTTTGTGCTAATCCAGGTATTTGTTTCGTTAGCTAACTATGTGGACTGTTGCTGCGGAGACTCAAGGTAAACATGTCGCTGCGTTCGCAGGCTTCGGAGTCACCTTCAAGTTTTCGTTTTGCACTAATTATTCTTATTTCTGGAAAGTTGTATTTAGATATTTTCTTGCAAACACTCTGTAGAGCTTATGACTTGTACTACCGGATTTTGGGAATTGTAAGAAATTTCTATTTAACTTGTTAGATGATATTTAAATAATGTTGTTTCAATTAATGTTATGCTTGCCTAGTCCCTAAGACTAGGTTTCATCACGGTACCAAATGGAGGAAAACAAATTAGGTCGTGACACTTTGTGTCACGACCCAAAATCCCACCACAGGAGTCGTGATGGCACCTAGTCTCTAAAACTAGGTAAGCCGATTTCCATTACACTTTTTAAGCCATTTGTTTTAAACAAAATACTAATCAAAACTAACAGCTAAACAAATATGAATACACAACCTCCCAAGACTGGTAGTACTGAGTCATTAACTCTAACTGAATACATAGAATGATAACGAGGACCGAATATACAATATTATTTGATTACATGTTAATAGCACAATGAAATGAAAAGACTCCAAGGGACTGCGATGACCAAGCAGCTCTACCTTGAATCCTTATGATCTCTCTTTAACTCTGCTCAATTCTGTTATTTTCAATACCTGGCTCTGCACAAAAATATACAAAAGTGTAGTATGAGTACGCCACGGTCGATACCCAGTAAGTCAAGACTAACCTCAATGGAGTAGAGACGAGGTACAGTCAAGACACTCACTAGTCTAATAACCTGTGCAATATAATATACAAAATAATAGGTAACAAATAACAATAGGGCAACATGAAACAACCAGTGATATGCACAGCAGACAACAAAAATACCACTAATATCGCTCAATAATTAATAAGTACAATTACACCCAATTAAATCAAGTCCTTCAAATAAATGTCTTTCACATATAATTCTTCCAAATAATTATCTTTAAAATATAATTTTCACAAATAATTATTTCTCAAATATAATTCTTTCAATAAATCTTTTCAAATATAATTTCCTCAAATAAATATCTTTCCAATACAATTCTTTCCTATAATACTTTCTAAGTAAAACTCCTTCCAAATAAATATTTTGAATATAATTCTTTCAAATAAAAAGTCACCATGTGACACCTCATTTCATAATCATAAAAATACGAGTCTCAGCCCATTTTCATATATTTCGTAAAAACGGGTCTCATCCCATTTTCATATTTTCACGGCACCTCGTGCCCATAATTAAATTATCATATTTCCATGGCACCTCTTGCCCTCATTTCATATCACAACTGCACGGACAATTCATGTCCCAATTATCATTATCATTTCATCACAGCACCTCGTGCCCACATTTCATATCACAACTGCACGGACAATTCATGTCCCAATTATCATTATCATTTCATCACAGCACCTCGTGCCCACATTTCATATCACAACTGCACGGACAATTCACGTGCCAAATATTCTCATTATTTACTCACGACACCTCGTGCTCACATTTCATTTTATAATCCGTCTGGCAATAGCCACAGGCTCTCAATTTCAACATAAATCATATTGTTATCAATTTACCAACAACAAGACAAGTTGCACAAGGTATAAAAATAAATACAAGAAAATCACAATATTACATGAAAATTATCAACACCACAACCCCACATCATCACATATCGTCCCTGACAATAGCCACCCTTATCGCTCCTATTGCCGCCCTTATTACTCCTATAGCCACCCTTATCGCTCCGCCCAGACAATATCAATAATCACCCTTATCGCTCCTATTGTCACCCTTATCACTCCACCCAGACAATATTTTAACAAACACAACAACAATGAAATGCCACCCTTATACCCACATAATATCAACGGTTAAATGCCACCCTTATCTCCTCAAAATAATAACTCACACAACACAACAATTTACACGGGAAATTAACACGACAATATAATAAAATCAATTCATATCACAATTTTCCCAATGGCCACAACCAAATTTCAAAGATATAACAAAATCAATTAATTTTACAACAAATAGCCCAAGGCTCCACGCAATATATATAACACCCAAAATCAATCAATAGAGATAGAAAAATAATCAACATAGGGCACACCTTCATTAATCCAAATTTAGAAAATTATATTAACACCTCTTCTTAAGTTTATTTAATTAATTATTTGCAGAGAAAAAATCCATAATGAAATTAAATCCCATGAATATCAAACTCGCGGAATTCACATAAAAATACAGGTAACATGCACATCAAATCGTCATATAAAAACAAATTCAATAAATGCATTGAAGCATGGCAAACAGATGACCAAATAAATGAAAACAATTATCCAATTTACGACACAATATGCCCAAGACTCTAACTCAATAGAATTTGCACATATAAGCCCGAGTACGTACTCGTCACCTCGCGTACACGGCTTTTCACATTTCACAAATAGCACATAAGACTCGATGCCTAAGGGGTAATTCCCCCACTCGAGGTTAGGCAAGATACTTACCTTTTTAAAGTTATGACGATATTCCAAAATCGACTTCTTTCTTGAATTGACCTCCGGACAGCTCAAATCTATCCAAATTAATTGTACAACTTCATTAAAATTCATCGAAAATAATTCCGGATAATAATACGTCAACTTGAAAATTAATTCCAAAAAGTCAAAAAAAGTCAATGCGGGACTTGCCTCTCAGAACCCGATATAATTTTAATGAAATCCGAACACCCATTCCGATACGAGTTCAACCATACCAATTTTATCGAATTTCAATAACAACTCGACCTTCAAATCGTAAATTTTCGTTTTTGGAAGAGTTTACAAAAATCTTTATTTTTCCTCCATTAAATCCGAATTAAATGATGGATTCAAAAGAATAATCATGAAAATTAATCAAAACTGGACAAGAATCACTTACCCCAAACACCCACACAAGAATCTCTCCAACAATCACCTTCTACCGAGCTCCAAATTTGATTTTGAGTTATGAACGCAGACCCCCATTTTTGGGACTTTTAATTCTGCTCAGATAGGCCTTCTTCGCGTTCACGAAGGCCAAAACCCAACTGCTTCAAATCCTTCATCGCGTTCGCGACCTCCTCGTCACGTTCGCGATGACCAGCTGACCAGCTCCTTCGCATTCGCGTTTCATGCTTCGCGTTCGCGAAGGCCAAACGACCTCAGGACCCACTCTCCCTTTCTTCTTCGCGTTCGCGTTGCCTTGGCCACATTCATGAAGGCTTGCCCAACTCCTTCTTCGCGTTCACGTCCCCTGCTTCGTGTTCGTGAAGGTCAAACCAATAGCCCCCTCAAATTCCTCTTCGTGAATGCATGACTCCCTTTGCGTTCGCGAAGAAGTGTCACGACCCAAAAATCCTACCACAGGCGTCGTGATGGAACCTAGTCTCTAAGACTAGGTAAGCCGATTTCAATTATATTTTTGGAGCCATTTTTTTTAATAAATAACCAAAACTAACAGCGGAACAAATATGAATGTACAACCTCCCAAGACTAATAGTACTGAGTCACGAACTCTAACTGAATACATAGAATGATCACGAGAACCGAATATACAATACTATTTGATTAAAAATTAACAGTACAATGAAATGAAAAGACTCCAAGGGACTGCGACGACCAAGCAACTCTACCTTGAATCCTTACGATTCCGCTTTAACTCTTCTCAAGTCCAATAACTCTAATACATGGCTCTGCACAAAAATATGCAGAAGTGTAGTATGAGTACACCACGGTCGATACCCAGTAAGTATCAAGACTAACCTCAGTGGAGTAGAGACGAGGTACAGTCAAGACACTCACTAGTCTAATAGCCTGTATAATATAATATACAAAGTAATAGGAAGAAGATAACAATAAGGGCAACATAAAACAACAAGTAATATGCACAATAGACAACAAAAATAGCATTAATATCTGTAACGACCCGACCGGTCGTTTGGAGTATTATAACCTTGTTTCCCTATTTACTGCTCAATTTATGCTTTATATTTGTTATGTGACTTTCCGGGGGTAATTGGTTTGGGTCCGGTGAGGTTTTTGAATGATTTGGAATACCTAGTTCCAAGGTTTCGAAATTTAGTTAAAAAGGTTGACCAAATGTTGACGTATGTGTAATGACCCGGAGAATTTTCGCTAAGGAAATTAAGGTTTTGTGGTGTCGAGGTAGATCAATTATTACAAAGGTTGTAGAAATTTCTCGCGGCGAGATTGCTCACCGCGTCTCGGACTTTTTGGGTTAAACAATGCACCGGAAAGTAAAGGAAAAATTTTGGCGGAAAAATGCGTTTCTGCAGTCCATTATGCGACCGCATAATCACTCTACGAGGAGCATAATGCGACCGTAGAACATGTATGCGGGCCGCATAGTGACCGCATACATAGACAGATGTTTGCCAGTATTGGACACCGATTATGTGACCGATATGCGGTCTGCATAACCATTATGCGGTCGCATATGTGACCGCAGAACCTGTTTCGGAGCTTTATTTTTCTGGTTTTATAAACCCGACACCATTCTTATAAAACACTATTGGGGATCATTTTGAAGGGTTTCATCTGATATTTTAGAGAGAGGTGAGAGCAATTTAGAGAGAGAAAGTGAAGACTTAGTCATTTATCCATCAATTTCTTGTTCAAGGTTTGAAGATTTCACAAGGATCTTGCTAGGGCTTCAAAGAGGTAAGAATTCCTTTCCTCAATTCTTCAATTTCGGGTTTGGAGTAAAAATGGGTGATTAATAGTATATGATTCTTTGGTGTAAGAGTATTATGTATACATACCAATAAGGTTGTGGAAAGATTGTTAAGTTCAAATGGATAAAGATTGGGTTGAAAATTGTAGAAATCTTCATAGAAGTTAATTGAAGATTTGAGGTTCGAGTTAATGTCGGATTTTGGTGAAATTTGTATGGTTGGACTCGTGGTTGGATGGGCATTCATATTATGTAACTTTTGTTGGGTTCCGAGATGTGGGCCCTACGGGCGATTTTGAGTAAATTTCGGATTTTTTGTTAAAATGTTGATTTCATTAATTAGATAAGTCTATTATTGTTGTATTTATGATATGTAATTACTTTTGGCTAGATTTGGGCCATTCAGAGCCAGATATTCGTGGGAAAGGCATTGTGACCGATTGATTGAGCTTGGTTTGAGGTAAGTGTCTTGCCTAACTTCGTGTAGGGGAAATCCCCTTAAGATTTGGAACTATTGTGCTATGTGAGCGCCGTGTACGTGAGGTGACGAGTACGTACACGGGCTAGTTATGGAAAAACCCGATTTTCTTACTGAGCAGCAACATGGTTTCCTGTTATTTTGAGTTATACCATTTTAATGAGTACTAATCTATTTTCATTCTTAATTGAGTTATTCCAATATGTATAGCTATCATGTTTACTCTAATACAACATGTCTACGTGTCTTAATTGTTTATGTGAATTATGTGCAGCATGCTTAATGAATTTCATCCTTCTTCCCTGACTGGTACTTAGTCTAAATTGTGAGAATTTTGTGATGTAGTTGTATTTCTATCTTTCGCGCTGCATATTTACTTTAGGACTACAGAACGGTATTCCTGTAGATCCCCCTGTATAGCATATTTACTTTGGGACTACGGAACGGTATTCCGGGAGATCCCCATGTATTGCATATTTACTTTGGGACTACGGAACGGTATTCCGGGAGATCCCCATGCACATTTATTTTGGGACTACAGAACGGTATTCTGGGAGATCCCCCTGCACATGTTGTGTTTCTGTGTACTGAGCTGTTACCTTCTATGATTTCATTATTGTTAAATTTCAGCCTTTATTTTATTGTGGTATTACACTCTATATTGTTTTATTATATATTTACCAGTAGGGCCCTGACTTGACCGCGTCACTACAAAACCGAGGTTAGGTTTGGCACTTACTAGTTACCGATTGTGGTGTACTTATGCTACTCTCTGCACATGTTTTTCGTGTGCATATCCAGGTGCACCTTATCAGCCGCACTATCAATGAGCTGGGACAGCTTTGGAAACTTCACGGTATATATGCCGCGACCGCAGACCTCGGAGTCTCCTTCTACTCTTTCTCCTGTCCATTATCTTTTGTATTTTTCCTTGTTAGACTCTGATGTATAGAGACACTAGATTTTTTCTTCTGTAGTTTGTGATTCACGATGTTCTGGGTTTTGGAATTTGCTGTGTATGTTTGAATGGTTAGGTGTTAAAATTATGTTTTCATTTCATTATTCCGCAAATATTAGGCTTACCTAGTCGTAGAGACTAGGTGCCGTCACGACGTTATACGGAGGGGAAATTTGGGTCGTGACAAGTTGGTATCAGAGCTCTAGGTTCATAGGTGTCGTGAGTCACAAATCAATTTAGTAGAGTCTCGCAGATCGGTACGGAGATGTCTGTACTTATCTTCGGGAGGCTATAAAACTGTTAGGAAACGTTCACTACTTTGATTCCTTATCGTGCAAAAAACATGTTGACTTCAAAGATTATAAACTTCTGTATTCTATTCTCTCAAGATGGTGAGGACACGTACAAGCAGATCTGAGGACCAGGCACCCGCGCCCCCTGCTAGAGCTGCGAGAGGCCGTGGATAGGGTAGACGCTGAGGACGTCCACGTGGTGCATCTAGAGCACCCGCACGAGCTTCTACAGAGGAGCCCCCAGTAGCTCAAGCTGGAGGGCAGACACCTAAGATACATGTTCCTGAACCAGCCCTCCAGGAGACTCTAGCCCAGATTCTGAGCATGTTCAGTACCTTAGCTCAGGCTGGATTGATTCCACTTGCTCCTGCCACATCTCAGGCCGGGGGAGGAGCACAAACTCCCGTCGCTGGTACTCCAGAGCAGCGGGTTCAGGTCGACCAGGTTCCAGAGATTGTACCAATGCAGCTAGTAGCTCCAGCTCAGCCCGAGGCTAGGGCAGCAGCTTCTGAAGCTGAACAGCTCAGACTTGAGAGGTATAAGAAGTACCACCCACCTACTTTCAACGGATTGGCTACAGATGATGCTCGGGGTTTTCTAGAGGAGTGTCATCGTATTCTTCGTACTATGGGCGTAGCGGAGACGAGCGGGGTTTCTTTTACCATATTCCAGCTTAGAGGAGCAGCCTATCAGTGGTGGCGTGCTTATGCGTTGAGCAGTCCGGCTGAGGCAGCTTCACTTACATGGACTCGATTCTCGGACATGTTTTTGAGAGAGTATGTCCCTCAGAGCCTCAGGGACTCATGGCGCGCGGAGTTTGAGCAGCTGTACTAGGGTATTATGACTGTATCAGGGTATGCAGTTCGCTTCAGTGATTTGGCCCGACATGCACCAACCATAGTTGCCACAGTTCAAGAGAGGGTTCGACAGTTTATTGAGGGTCTCCATCCCAGCATCCGGAGTAGTATGGCCAGGGAATTAGAGATGGATATTCCTTATCAGCAGGTTGTGGGTATTGCTAGGAGATTAGAAGGCATGTTTGCCCAGAATAGAGAGGAGAGGGAGGCCAAGAGGTATCGAGAGTCTAGTTATTCGGGATCTCGTGCCCCAGCAACACGTCATGGTAGGGGTAATGTGAGCCGCCCCGTTCATTCAGCTCTTCCAGCCTCCAGCGGTGTTCCAGATCCTTCTAGACCCTAGGAGCCTTTTTATGCACTGCCAGTATCTAGTGTGCCTCCTGCACGGGGTGTTCCTAGCGGCCAGTCCAGCAGACCTGGCCCGAGCCAGTCACAGCAGCCACGCCCTCTCAGAGCTTGTTTTGAATGTGGCGTTACTTGCCACATGGTTAGGGATTGCCCCAGTATTAGAAGGGGTGCACCTCCACAGACTTTTTAGCCACATCGTTCTCCACCGGGTCCTCAGGCTATGATTATAGCACCAGCTACCACCCCACCTGCTCAACTAGCTCGAGGTAGAGGTCGGGGAGGTAGAGATCGCCCTAGAGGGGGAGGCCAAGATATTATGCACTTCCTGCTCGTACAGAGATAGTTGCTTCTGATTCTGTCATTACAGGTATTATTCCGGTATGTCATAGAGATGCGTCGATATTATTTGACCCAGGATCTACATATTCTTATGTGTCCTCTTATTTTGCCCCGTATTTAGGCGTATCTCATAATTATTTGAGTTCCCCTATTTATGTATCTACTCTTGTTGGAAATTCTCTTGTTGTGGACCGCGTGTATCGGTCGTGTTTGATTGCTCTTAGTGGTTTTGAGACTAGAGTCGATTTATTATTGCTCAGCATGGTGGACTTTGATATTATTTTGGGCATGGACTGGTCGTTGCCCCATTATACTATTTTTGATTGTACGCAAACATCATGACGCTGGCTATGCCAGGTTTAGCGCGATTAGATTGGAGAGGTACCTTAGAGTATACTCCCAACAGAGTTATTTCTTTTCTTAAAGCTCAACGAATGGTTGAGAAGGGGTGTGACGTGTATCTAGCTTATGTGAGAGATGTAAGTATTGATACCCCTACAATTGAGTCAATTCTAGTAGTAAGGGACTTTCCATATGTGTTTCCAGCTTATCTTCCAAGCATGCCGTCCGACAGAGATATTGATTTTGGCATTGATTTGTTGTCTGGCACTCAGCCCATCCCTATTCCTCCATATCATATGGCTCCTCCTGAATTAAAGGAGTTGAAGGAGCAGTTACATGAGTTGCTTGATAAGGATTTTATTCGGCCTATTGTGTCACCTTGGGGTGCTCCTATCTTATTTGTGAAGGAGAAGGATGGTTCTAGGCGGATGTGTATTGATTACCGCCAGTTGAACAAAGTCACAGTGAAGAACAAGTATCCATTGCCTCGTATTGATGACTTATTTGATCAGTTACAGGGTGCCATAGTGTTTTCCAAGATTGACTTACGTTCAGGTTATCATCAGTTGAAGATACGGGAGCCGGATATCCCAAAGACTACTTTCAGGACCAGATATGGTCACTATGAGTTTCTTGTTATATCTTTTGGGTTGACCAATGCCCCAGCAGCTTTTATGCACTTGATGCATAGTGTGTTCTGGTCTTATCTTGACTCACTCGTTATTGTGTTTATTGACGATATTCTGGTATACTCCCGTAGTCTGGAGGTTCATGAGCAACACCTGAGGACTGCAATTCAGACCTTGAGAGAAAACAAGTTATATGCAAAATTTTCAAAGTGTGAGTTTTGGCTAGACTCAGTGGCATTCTTGGGTCATATAGTATCAAGTGAGGGGATCCAGGTGGATCCGAAGAAGATTGAAGTAGTGCAGAGTTGGCCCAGGCCGTCCTCAGCTACAGAGATCCGGAGTTTTCTTGGTTTGGCAGGGTATTACCGTCGCTTTGTAGAGGGATTCTCATTTATTGCAGCACCTATGACAGGCTGACCCAGAAGGGTGCTCCGTTCAGGTGGACAGAGGAATGTGAGGAGAGCTTTCAGAAGCTCAAGACAATTTTGACTACAGCCCCAGTATTGGTATTACCTATAGGTTCGGGGTCTTATACTATATATTGTGATGCATCGCGGATTGGTCTCGGCGCGGTGTTGATGTAGGACGTTAGGGTGATTGCCTACGCATCCAAATAGTTGAGGCACGAAAAGAACTATCATGTCCACGACCTTGAGTTAGCAGCTATTGTTCATGCCTTGAAGATATGGTGGCATTATTTGTACGGTGTTCCTTGTGCGATTCACACCGATCATCGGAGTTGCAGCATTTGTTTAAGCAGAAAGATCTTAACTTACGTCAGCGGAGGTGGTTGGAGCTACTTAAGGATTATGATATCACTATTTTGTACCACCCTGGGAAGGCCAATGTGGTAGCCGATGCTTTGAGTCGCCGGGCATAGAGTTTGGGGAGTTTAGCATATCTACCAATATCAGAGAGGCCATTGGCATTGGATGTTTAGGCCTTAGCCAGCTAGTTTGTGAGATTGGATATTTCTGAGCCGAGTCGATTATTGGCTTGTGTGATCGCTCGATCTTCTCTTTATGATCGTATCAGGGAGCGTCAGTATGATGACCCTCATCTGCTTGTCCTTAAGGATACGGTCCAGCATAGTGATGCTTAGGAGGTCACTATTGGAGATGATGGTGCATTGAGGATGCAGGGCAGGCTATGTGTACCCAATGTAGATGGTTTACGTGAGTTGATTCTCCAGGAGGCTCACAGTTCACGGTACTTTGTTCATCAGGGTGTTGCAAAGATGTATCAGGACTTGAAACAGCATTACTGGTGGAGGAGAATGAAGAAAAACATAGTAGAGTATGTGGCTCGATGTCTGAATTTCCATCAAGTAAAATATGAGCATCAGCGACCAGGTGGATTGCTTAAGAAGTTAGAGATTCAATAGTGGAAATGGGAGCGGATCACTATGGATTTCGTTGTTGGACTTACATGGACTCAGCAGAGGTTTGATGCAGTTTGGGTGATTGTGGATAGGCTGACCAAGTTGGCTCATTTCATTCCTGTGATGACTACCTATTCTTTCGGGCAGCTAGCTCGAATCTACATCCGTGAGATCGTCAGACTTCATGGTGTACCGGTATCTATTATCTCTGACCAGGGTACAAAGTTTACATCACGGTTCTGGAGAGCTATACAGAATGAGTTGGGTACTATGGTTGAGTTGAGCACAACATTTCACCCTCAGAAGGACGGGCAATCCGAACGCACTATTCAGATATTAGAGGATATGCTTCGTGCATGTGTGATAGATTTTGGGGGTGTTTGGGACCAGTTCTTGCCACTTGCAGAGTTTGCTTACAATAACAGTTATCAGTCCAGCATTCATATGGCACCGTGTGAGGATCTGTACGGTAGGCGGTTTCAGTCCCTAGTGGGTTAGTTTGAGCCCGACGAGGCCAGATTATTGGGTACGGACTTGATTCAGGATGCCTTGGAAAGGGTGAAGGTGATTCAGGATAGACTTCACACAGCCCAGTCCAGACAAAAGAGTTATGCGGATCGGAAGGTTCGCGGTGTGGCATTCATGATTAGAGAGCGAGTCTTGCTTCGAGGTTCACCTATGAAGGGAGTTATGAGGTTCGGGAGGAAGGGCAAGTTGAGACCTCGGTATATTGGGCCTTTTGAGATACTTAGGAAAATTGGAGAGGAGGATTATGAACTTACTTTGCCACCTAGTATATCAGGTTTTTATCTAGTGTTCCATATATCCATGCTCTGAAAGTATGTCGGAGATCCGTCTCATATTCTGGATTTTAGTACAGTGCAGTTGGACAGTAATTTGACTTATGATGTGTAGCCGGTGGCTATTTTAGACCGACAGGTTCGAAAGCTGAGGTCCAAGAACATAGCATCAGTGAAGGTGCAGTGGAGAGGCCAGCCAGTCGTAAAAGCTACTTGGGAGATTGAGCAGGAGATGCGGAGTAAATACCCACACTTATTTGAGACTTCAGGTATTATTCTAAACTCGTTCGAGGACGAACATTTGTTTAAGAGGGGGAGAATGTAACGACCCGGCCGGTCGTTTTGAGTATTATAACCCTGTTTCCCTATTTACTGCTCAATTTATGCTTTACATTTGTTATATGACTTGCCAGGGGTAATTGGTTCGGGTCCGGTGAGGTTTTTGAATGATTTGGAACACCTAGTTCCAAGGTTTCGAAATTTAGTTGAAAAGGTTGACCAAATGTTGACGTATGTGTAATGACCCGGAGAATTTTCGTTGAGGAAATTAAGGTTTTGTGGTGTCGAGGTAGATCAATTAGTACAAAGGTTGTAGAAATTTCTCACGGCGAGATTGCTCGCCGCAGCTCGGACTTTTTGGGTTGAAAAATGCACCGAGAAGTAAAGGAAAAGTTTTGGCGGAAAAACATGTTTCTACGGTCCATTATGCGACCGCATAATCACTTTGCGGGGAGCATAATGCGACCGCAGAACATATATGCGGTCCGCATAGTGACCGCATACATAGACAGATATTTGCCAGTATTGGACACCGATTATGTAACCGATATGCGGTCGCATATGCGACCGCAGAACCTGTTTCGGAGCTTCATTTTTCTGGTTTTATAAACATATGCGACCGCAGAACCTGTTTCGGAGCTTCATTTTTCTGGTTTTATAAACCTGACCCCATTCTTATAAAACACTATTGGGGGTCATTTTGAAGGGTTGCATCTGATATTTTAGAGAGAGGTGAGAGCATTTTAGAGAGAGAAAGTGAAGACTTAGTCATTTATCCATCAATTTCTTGTTCAAGGTTTGAAGATTTCACAAGGATCTTGCTAGGGCTCCAAAGAGGTAAGAATTTCTTTCCTCAATTCTTTAATTTCGGGTTTGGAGTAAAAATAGGTGATTAATAGTATGATTCTTTGGTGTAAGAGTATTATGTATACATACCAATAAGGTTGTGGAAAGATTGTTATGTTCAAATGGGTAAAGATTGGGTTGAAAATGGTAGAAATCTTCATAGGCTTTAATTGAAGATTTGAGGTTCGAGTTGTTATCGGATTTTGGTGAAATTTGTATGGTTGGATGGGCGTTCATATTCTGTAACTTTTGTTGGGTTCTGAGACGTGGGCCCCACAGGCGATTTTGAGTTAATTTCAGAATTTTCGTTAAAATGTTGATTTCGTTAATTAGATGAGTCTATTATTGTTGTATTTATGATATATAATTGCTTTTGGCTAGATTTGGGCCATTCGGAGCCAGATATTCGTGGGAAAGGCATTGTGACCTATTGATTGAGCTTGGTTCGAGGTAAGTGGCTTGCCTAACTTCGTGTGGGGGAAATCCCCTTAAGATTTGGAACTATTGTGCTATGTGAGCGCCGTCTACGTGAGGTGACAAGTACTTACACGGGCTATTTGTGGAAAACCCTGATTTTCTTACTGAGCAGCAACATGTTTTCCTGTTATTTTGAGTTATACCATTTTAATGAGTACTAATCTATTTTCATTCTTAATTGAGTTATTCCAATATGTGTAGCTATCATGTTTAGTCTAGCACAACATGTCTACGTGTCTTAATTATTTATGTGAATTATGTGCAGCATGCTTAATGAATTTCCTCCTTCTTCCTTGACTGGTACTTAGTCTAAATTGTGAGAATTTCATGATGTAGTTGTATTTCTATCATTCGCGCTGCATATTTACTTTGGGACTACGGAACGGTATTCCGAGAGATCCCCTGTTCTTCATATTTACTTTGGGACTACGGAACGGTATTCCGGGAGATCCCTCTATCTTGCATATTTACTTTGGGACTACGGAACGGTATTCCGGGAGATCCCTCTATCTTGCATATTTACTTTGGGACTACGGAACGGTATTCCGGGTGATACCCCTGCACATTTATTTTAGGACTACGGAATGGTATTCCGGGAGATCCCCCTGCACATTTATTTTAGGACTATGGAATGGTATTCCGGGAGATCCCCCTGCACATTTACTTTGGGACTACGAGACGGTATCTCAGGAGATCCCCTGTTATATTTCTATGTACTGAGCTGTTACCTTCTTTGATTTTATTGTTGTTAAATTTCAGCCTTTATTTTATTGCGGTATTACACTCTATATTATTTTATTATATATTTACCAGTAGGGGCCTAACCTGACCGCGTCACTACTCGACCGAGGTTAGGCTTGGCACATACTGGGTACCGATTGTGGTGTACTCATGCTACTCTCTGCACATGTTTTTCGTGTGCAAATCCAGGTGCACCTTATCAGTCGCACTATCAGTGAGTCGGGATAGCTTTGGAGACTTCAAGGTATATCTGCCACGTCCACGGACCTCGGAGTCCCCTTCTACTCTTTCTTCTGTCCATTATCTTCTGAATTTTTCCTTGTTAGACTCTGATGTATAGAGACACTAGATTTTTCTTTCTGTAGTTTGTGATTCACAATGTTCCGTATTTTGGGATTTGTTTTGTATTTTTGAACGGTTAGGTGTTAAATTATGTTTTCATTTTATTATTCTGCAAATGTTAGGCTTACCTAGTCGTAGAGACTAGGTGCCGTCACGACGTTATACGGAGGGGAAATTTGGGTCGTGACAATATCGCTCAACAATTAATAAATACAATTACACACAATAAATCAAATCCTTCAAATAAATGTCTTTCACATATAATTCTTTCAAATAACTCTGTTTCAAATATAATTTTCTCAAATAATTACCTTTCAAATATAACTGTTTTATATGATACATTCTACATAAAAATCCTTTAGAATAAATATTTTGAATATAATTCTTTCAGTTAAAAAGTCACCATGTGACACCTCGTTTCATAATCATAAAAATATCGGTCTCAGCCCATTTTCATATTTTTCTTAAACACAGGTCTCCACCTATTTTTCATATTTTCACGGCACCTCGTGCCCATAATTAAATCATCATATTTTCCCGGCACCTTGTGCCCTCACTTCATATCACAACTGCACGGACAATTCACGTACCAAATATCACTATCATTTAATCACAGCACCTCATGCCCACAATTCATATCACAATTGCACGGACAGTTCACGTGCCAATATCCTTATTATTTACTCACGGCACCTCGTGCCCACATTTTATTTTATAATCTGCGTGGCAATAGCCACAGGCTCTCAATTTTAACATAAATCAGATTGTCATCAATTTACCAACAACAAAAAACATTGCACAAGGTATAAAAATAATACAAGAATATCACAACATCGCATGAAAATCATCAACCTCACAACCCCACATCATCACATATCGTCCCTGACAATAGCCACCCTTATCTCTCCTATTGCCTCCCTTATCACTCCTATAGCCACCCTTATCGCTCATATTGCCACCCTTACTGCTCCGCCCAGACAATATTCCAACAAACACAACCACAGTGAAATGTCACCCTTATAACCACATAATATCAACGGTGAAATGCCACCCTTATATCTTCAAAATAATAATTAACACAACACAATAATTTACACGGAAAATTATCATGGCAACATAACAAAATCAATTCATATCACAATCAATTCATATCACAATTTTCCCAATGGCTACAACCAAAATTTCAAAGATACAACCAAGTCAATTAATTTCACAACAAATAGTCAAAGGCTCTACACAATGTGCACAACACCCAAAAATAATCAACAGAGATAGAAAATACTCAACATAAAGCAAAGTCTTCATTAACTCTAAATTTTCAATAATTATATAAACACCTCTTCTTAAGCTCATTTAATTAATTATTTGCAGAGGAGAAAATTCAAAATAAAATTAAATTCCAATAATTATCAAACCAGCAAATTCACGGAATTTCATAACTAATCAAATAACAATCATATCAAATTATCATATAACAACAGAGTCAACAACAAGGATTTAGTCACGACAAAATAGATGATTAAATATATGCCAACAATTATCCAATTTACTACACAATATGCTCAAGACTTTAACTCAATAAAATTTGCACATATAAACCAAGTACGTACTCGTCACCTCGCGTACATGGTTTTAAATTACACAAATTGTACATAAGACGCAATGCCTAAGGGGAAATTCCCCCACTCGAGGTTAAGCAATACACTTACCTTTTTGAAGTTAGGTCGATATTCCAAAATAGCTTTCTCACGTGAATTGACCTGCGGACAGCTCCAATCTTTCTTGAGCCTTCCTTACATTACTACGAGATTTCGGAAATCCTAGCAACTTCAATCTATTTAGAAACATAACAAAAGTGAACCATAATTAGGATAATTTTCATGATTTCAGCTCATTTGAGTATTTTATCAATCACTATTTTAGGCCAAGGTTCTTCTTCAAGATTTCCTTCACTCATCAACCCAATCTTTACTTATTTTAGGCCAACAATCTTCCCACAATTCTTACTGGTACATACTTGTATAAATAATACTCTCATACCCAAGAATCATACTCCTAATCAACCATCTTCTACCCAAATTCGAAATTGAACACTAGGGTATGGAACCTTACCTCTTAGATGAAGAACTTGTGAGATTTACTTGTTGGATTTCAACGTTTGGACAAGCTCTTGATGAACAAAACACTTCATCTACTTCCTCTCTATAGAACACTCTCACTTCTCTCTAAACAACCTCAGATAATTGCCTTAAAATAAACTCCAAAGCCTATTTATCAAAATAGGGTCGGGTTATGAAAATAGGAAAATTAACCCTCCGAACTCAGTTATGCGGTCGCACAATGGACCGCACAACTGGTGTGCGGGTCGCAAAATGATCACATCATAACCATTTTGCGATCGCATAATGATCGCATAGTGGTCGTATAATTGGTTGCAGAATCGCATTCTGTTAGCTTTTGGTACTTTGGTCATAACTTCTTGTAGGAATGTCCAAATGATGAACGATTTGAAGCTTTGGAAACTAGACACATGGACCTTTCTTTTGATAGGTAACACACCATATAACTTTTCATATCAAGAGAGGTATGCTCGTTTTAAGTTAGGTCTTATGCGAACTCACTTGAAACTTTAGTCTATTATGAAATTTCCAACTTTAACATTCGATGCCGAAACCTATCGAATCAAGTCCGATTGGCCTCAAATTTTGCACACAAGTCATATGTGACATAACAGACCTATTCCAATTTCCAGGTTGCTACATTCTTCCCCGCTTAGGATCATTCGCCCTCAAACACATAACATATTTATCTCTTCTTTTGCAAATCTCAATCCTTCAAATTTTACTAACTCCCAAATTTTTCAGAAATTTTGGCAGAGTCCCCCCTGTAATTGGGTCTATCCACCTGCCAGAGTAACACCAAAACAACTCCTAACAACACATCCACAATCCAACAAAATACCACAAGGAATATATCAATAACACCAATCTCAGCATTACAAGCAATGCATTATCATAATGATATCAGGACATGAAGCACATCATATGCATACTCATCACCACATCTCTGGTCTTAGAAGTTGTTCATAATTAATTCCAGCATCATCAATTAATCTGATATTAACCACCACCTCATTTTGAATTTTCACAACACTGACAACATAATGTGTCATGAAAACCTCATGATTGCTTACTCGGATTAATGAGGCTGAATATGCATAGAAAAATATACAAGAATTATCAAATAAGCCTAACAGGCATGACTCCCTATTAATACTATTGTACAATTAAATTTCATAAAGGAAAAATTTTAAACTCATAAATATTTCACCACAAGGACCTCGTCCTTACATAACTTTCATCGCGGCTTGTAGGCCTGTTTAAATATTTTATATCATGTAAAAATGCGAGGATCTCATCCTCAACTCCAAACCACAAGTATGTTGCACATTGTGCCAACTGAAATTTTCAATTTTCTTTCTTTCTTCTTTTCAATATATTTCATAAATAATTTTCACAACATATAATGAACCCTCATACTGGTAGGGAATATAATTCATAAAACTTGGAATCAATTATTCCAAAACACATTAAACCCACTGTAATGAATAATAAAAATTACTTTTGGGCTTATAGACCTCAATGGTGTATCAAAAATAATATGACAGACACAGGTTCACATCTTTAAATCTCCCAACAGGGATAAACATATAAGTGGGTCACAAATTTACGAAGCTTACCCATAAGTGGAGCATAATAGGAGAACTCACCTCAATATTCAGAACCGAATCAAATTAAGGAAAATATCATTTTATAATAAAATCAGGATCGTTCCTGTAACAACATCATCTGGTGTATTGGCCTCAGCCAAATCATAGTGATTAAATCAACGGGTCGGGCCTCCACCTCTTAAGAGCCCACTACCCGCCTGTCCTCCACCTCTAGCTGATTGTGCACGTGGAGTATCAACTGGAATAAAGCTTGTGGCTGGAATGTTCAGATGAAATCCACCCCTTCCAAGTCTGGGACAATCTCTCATGATATGCCTAGTATCACCACACTCATAACAACCCCTCTGAGGTCACGGCTGCTCGTACTGAGTCTGTGTCGGATAACTGGAATAACCACTGTAAGAATCTCGTATCGGTGGTGCACTGTAAACTAAATCACTCTGAGTAATCTGATGTGCGGACTGAGCTGACCGACTGCTTGAGCCTTCACTATAATGGGTTCTAGCTGAAGAGTAAAACCCACTTAACCTTCCAAATCTTCGAGACCTTTTGGCATCCTTAGACTCCCTTTCCTCGCCTAAAAGAACCTCAATCTTCCTTGCAATCTCCACTACTTGTTGAAATGGAGCATTAGTTTGCAACTCTCGAGCCATGCTTATTTTAATACCATAATCGAGCCCCTCAATGATTCTGCGGACCCGTTCTCTGATTGTAGGAACTATGATAGGTGCATGACGGGCTAACTTCCTGAACCTGATAGCATATTATGACACTGTCATAGTGCCTTGACGCAACCGTTCAAACTCTGTGCGCCACGCATCTCTGAGAGTCTGGGGAACAAACTCTTTTAAGAATATTTCCGAAAATTGAGCCCAAGTTGGTCGTGTTGCATCGGCTGGTCTACCTTCTTCATAGATTTGCCACCACCGATACGCTGCGCCTGACAGTTGAAATGTAGTAAAGGAAACTCCGCTCACTTCCACAATACCCATGGTGCGGAGAATACGGTGAACATTTTCCAGAAATCCTTGGGCATCCTCTGTAGTTGTGCCACTGAAAGTTGGTAGATCATATTTCTTAAACCTTTCGAGCCTCTTTTGTTCTTCTTCTGATGCCTTGGGCCTGACCTATGGCCGAATCGAAGTAACAGGTTTTACCGGTACTACACTCTAAACCTATCCAACGTGAACCTGCTGCTCTGGAGTAGAGGTAAGAGTCTGAGCTACTCCCACAATCTGCAGAATGTTTGGTGTAACAGAGATCAATCCCGCCTGAGTTAATGTACCAAACATACTCAAGAACTGTGCTAAAGTCTCCTGAAGTCCTGGGGTAACAACAGGTGCTTCTAGTACCTGTCCCCCCAACTGGAGCTACTAGTGTCTCCTCAACTGTGGTTCTGACAGGTGCTCTAGTCGCAGTATGTGCCCTTCCTCGACCTCTACTTCGGCCTCTACCTCGGCACCAGCCTCTTGCAGCCCTAGCAGTATGTGCGGATGCCTGCTCAGCTAACCCAGTAGCACGTGTCCTCACCATCAGTGAGAGAATGGAGATACAAAGGTTCGAATTCCAAATTCAACAAATTTCGCATGACAGGAATGAAAGAAATCAAAATTTCCTAACAGTTTTGTAGCCTCTCGAAGATTAGTACAGACGTCTCTGTACCGATCCGCAAGACTCTACTAGACTCGTTCGTGACTCGTCGAACCTATGAACCTAGAGGTCTAGTACTAAATTGTCACGACCCAAAAATCCCAACACAGGCATCGTGATGGCACCTAGTCTCTAAGACTAGGTAAGCCAATTTCAATTAAACTTTTGGAGCCATTATTTTTTTTATAAGTAACCAAAACTAACAGCGGAACAAATATGAATGTACAACCTCCCAAGACTGGTAGTACTGAGTCAGAACTCTAATTGAATACATGAAATGATCACAAGGACCGAATATACAATACTATTTGATTAGAAATTAACACTACATTGAAATGAAATGACTCCAAGGGACTGCGACGACCAAGCAGCTCTACCTTGAATCCTTATGATCCCACTTTAACTCTTCTCAAGTCCAATAACTCCAACACCTGGCTCTGCACAAAAATGTACAAAAGTGTAGTATGAGTACACCACGGTCGATACCTATTAAGTATCAAGACTAACCTCAGTGGAGTAGAGACTAGGTACAGACAAGACACTCACTAGTCTAATAGCTTGTGCAATATAATATACAAAATAATAGGAAGCATATAACAATAAGGGCAACATAAAACAACTGGTAATATGCACGGCAGACAACAAGAATACCATTAATATCGCTCAACAATTAATAAATACAATTACACACAATAAATCAAATCCTTCAAATAAATGTCTTTCACATATAATTCTTTCAAATAACTCTCTTTCAAATATAATTTTCTGAAATAATTACCTTTCAAATATAATAGTTTCATATAATACCTTCTACATAAAACTCCTTTCAAATAAATATTTTGAATATAATTCTTTCAGTTAAAAAGTCACCATATGACACCTCTTTCATAATCATAAAAATACGGGTCTCAGCCCATTTCCATATTTATCGTAAACACGGGTCTCAACCCATTTGTCATATTTTCACAGCACCTCGTGCCCATAATTAAATCATCATATTTCTCCTGCACCTCGTGCCCTCATTTCTTATCACAACTGCATGGACAATTCACGTGCCAAATATCATTATCATTTAATCACAGCACCTCGTGCCCATAATTAAATCATCATATTTCTCCTGCACCTCGTGCCCTCATTTCTTATCACAACTGCATGGACAATTCACGTGCCAAATATCATTATCATTTAATCACAGCACCTCGTGCCCACAATTCATATCACAATTGCACGGACAATTCACGTGCCAATATCCTCATTATTTACTCACGGCACCTCATGCCGATATTTCATTTTATAATCCGCCTGGCAATAGCCACATGCTCTCAATTTCAACATAAATCAGATTGTCATCAATTTACCAACAACAAGAAATATTGCACAAGGTATAAAAATAAACACAAGAATATCACATCACATGAAAATCATCAACCCCACATCATCACATATCGTCCCTGACAATAGCCACCCCTATCGCTCCGCCCAGACAATATCAATAGCCACCCTTATCGCTCATATTGCCACCCTTATCGCTCCGCCCAGACAATACTCCAACAAACACAACCACAGTGAAATGCCACCCTTATACCCACATAATATCAACGGTGAAATACCACCCTTATATTTCAAAATAATAATTAACACAACACAATAATTTACACGGGAAATTATTACGGCAACATAGCAAAATCAATTCATATCACAATTTACCCAATGGCTACAACCAAAATTTTGAAGATACAACCAAGTCAATTAATTTCACAACAAATAGCCGAAGGCTCCACACAATGTGTACAACACCCAAAAACAATCAACAGAGATAGAAATTACTCAACATAAAGCAAAGTCTTCATTAACTCCAAATTTTCAATAATTATATAAACACCTTTTCTTAAGCTCATTTAATTAATTATTTGCATAGGGGAAAATCCAAAATGAAATTAAATTCCAATAATTATCAAACCAGCAAATTCACGGAATTTCATAAATAATCAAATAACAATCATATCAAATTGTCATATAACAACAGAGTCAACAACCAGGATTTAGGCACGACAAATAGACGATTAAATATATGCCAATAATTATCCAATTTACTACACAATATGCTCAAGACTTTAACTCAATAAAATTTGCACATATAAACCAAGTACGTACTCGTCACCTCGCGTACATGGTTTTCAATTACACAAATTGCACTTAAGATTCAATGCTTAAGGGGAAATTCCCCCACTCGAGGTTAAGCAAGACACTTACCTTGTTGAAGTTAGGTCGATATTCCAAAATAGCTTTCTCACGTGAATTGACCTCAGGACAGCTCCAATCTTTCTTGAGCCTTCCTTACATTACTACGAGATTCCGGAAATCCTAGCAACTTCAATCTATTTAGAAACATAACAAAAGTGAACCATAATTAGGAAGCTTTTCATGGTTTCATCTCATTTGAGCATTTTATCAATCACTAGGTGAGAAAATTTGGCTACAAGGTTCTTCTACAAGATTTCCTTCACTCCTCAACCCAATCTTTACTTATTTTAGCCCAACAATCTTCCCACAAATCTTATTGGTACATACATGTATAAATAATACTCTCATACCCAAGAATCATACTCCTAATCAACCATCTTCCACCCAAATTCGAATTTGAACACTAGGGTATGGAACCTTACCTCTTAGATGAAGAACTTGTGAGATTTCCTTGTTGGATTTTAAAGTTTGGACAAGATCTTGATGAACACAACACTTCATCTAATTCCTCCCTCTAGAATACTCTCACTTCTCTCTAAAGAAAACCTTAGATAATTGCCCCAAAATATACCCCGAAGCCTATTTATCAAAATGGAGTCGGGTTATGAAAATAGGAAAATTAACCCTCTGAACTCAGTTATGCGGTCGCACAATGGACCGCACAATTCGTATGCAGGTCGCAAAATGATCGCATAAATCTGTCACGATCCAAAAACCTAATCTGTCGTGATGGCGCCTATCGTGGAACTAGGCAAGCCGACTCATTCCCAAACAAAACCGATATTTCCATTTCCAAGATAATTTCAATATTATTTAACATAAAACCTTCATTTAAGGAGTTTAAATCGAAGAAAAACAAAAGTACGGAAAAGAAAAGCCCGACATCGGGGTATCACTAAGAATAGTAGAATGATACAAAATCCGAGGTTTCATACCTTTAGGACCAGATTTACAATCGTTACTTACCTTAACAACGTAAAAATCCTACTCTGGATGTCCTCGTCTCTGGACTAAGTCTCCAAAAGCTCTGAATCTATCCATAATCAGAATAATACTATCAACATTGGCTAAAGAATCGAATTCCAACGGAAAAACTACATAAATAGGCCAAAAATTCGAAATCGTCCAAACTCCAAGCATGTGTCTCGAAACCAGTCAAAAATGGCAAAATAATAATCCTCGTCCTCTCCCAAGTCTAATCATATAAAATTCATCAAATTCCGACATCAACTCTGATACCAACCCATCACAACCATGGTTAGATTTTGGGTCGTGACAAAATTGGTGCCCAGAACTAGGCTGTTCTGGACCATCTTGCGACCCGTTTGCGGTCGCATAACCATTTTGCGATCGCATAATGGTGGCATAGTGGTCGCATAATTGATCGCAGAATCGCATTCTATCAGCCTTTGGTACTTTGGTCATAACTTTTTGTAGGAATGTCCAAATGATGAACGATTTGAAGCTTTGGAAACTAGACACATGGACCTTTCTTTTGATAGGTAACACACGATATAACGCTTTATATCGAGAGAGGTATGCTCATTTGAAGTTAGGTCTTGTGCGAACTCACTTGAAACTTTAGTCTATTATGAAATTTTCAACTTCAACATTCGATGCCGAAACCTATCGAATCAAGTCTGATTGACCTCAAATTTTGCACACTAGTCATAAGTGACATAACGGACCTATTCCAATTTCCAGAATCGGATTCCGACCTCATTTGCAAAAATTCAACCTTTGATCAAACTTTCCGAAAATCGTCTATTTTCCAACTTTCGCCAAAATGTGTTGATTTGTCCTAAGGACTTCCAAATCTAAATCCGAACACGCGCCTAAGTCCAAAATCACCATACGAAACTATTGAAATCATCAAAATTTTATTCTGAGGTCATTTGCTCAAAAGTCAACTCTTTGGTCAACTTTTTCAATTTAAGCTTCAAAATGAGAATTTCTCTTTCAATTAAATTCTACATCTTCCGAAATTTAAACTCGACCACACCCGCGTGTCATAATACATATTATGAAGTTACCCGGGACCTTAAGTAGTTGAACGGGGCGTTAATTCTTAAAACGACAAGTCGGGTCGTTACAGCCATCCAAACAGCTCCAATTTGATCCGGAACCACCCCGAAACACACCCGAGCCCCTCAGGACCCGTCCAATCATACCATCAACAAGACAAGTTGTACAAGGTATAAACATAAACACAAGAAAATCACAACATCACATGAAAATTATCAACACCACAACCCCTCATCATCACATATCGTCCCTGACAATAGCCACCCTTATCGCTCCTATAGCTACCATTATCGCTCTATCCAGACAATATCAATAGCCACCCTTATCGCTCATATTGCCACCCGTATCGCTCTTATAGCCACCCTTATCGCTCTGCCCAGACAATATTCCAATAAACACAACAACAGTGAAATGCCACCCTTATACCCACATAATATCAATAGTGAAATGCCACCCAACACTTTACACGGGAAATTAACACGGCAACATAATAAAATCAATTCATATCACAATTTGCCCAATGGCCACTACCAAATTCCAAAGATATAACAAAATCAAATAATTTCACAACAAATAGCCCAAGGCTCCACACAATGTATATAACACCCAAAACCAATCAATAGAGATAGAAAAGTAATCAACATAGGGCACACCTTCATTAATCCAAATTTAAATAATTATATTAACATCTCTTCTTAAGATCATTTAATTAATAATTTGCATAGGAAAAATTCATAATGAAATTAAATCCCGTAAATATCAAACTCACGGAATTCACATAAATATACATGTAACATGCACATCAAATCGTCATATAAAAACAAATTCAATAAATGTGAATTGAAGCAAGGCAAACAGATGACTAAATAAATGCCAACAATTATCCAATTTACTACACAATATGGCCAAGACTCTAACTCAATAAAATTTACACATATAAGCCTGAGTACGTACTCGTCACCTCGCGTACACGACTTTTCACATTTCACAAATGGCACATAAGACTCGATGCCTAAGGGGTAATTCCCCCACTCGAGGTTAGGCAAGACACTTACCTTTTTGAAGTTATGCCGATATTCCAAAATCGCCTTCTTGCTTGAATTGACCTCCGGACACCTCAAATCTATCCAAATTAATTGTACAACTTCATTAAAATTCATCAAAAACAATTCCGAATAATAATACGCCGACTTGAAAATTTATTCCAAAAAGTCAACAAAAGTCAATGCAGGACCCGCCTCTCGGAACCCGACATAATTTTATGAAATCTGAACACTCATTCCGATACGATTTCAACCAGACCAATTTTATCGAATTTCAATAATAACTCGACCTCCAAATTTTAAAATTTTATTTTTGGAAGATTTTAAAAAAATCTTGATTTTTCCTCCATTAAATCCGAATTAAATGATGGATTCAAAGTCATAATCATGAAAATTAATCAAAACTGGATAAGAATCACTTACCCCAAACACCCACGCAAGAATCTCTCCAAAACTCGCCTTCTACCGAGCTCCAAATTTGATTTTGAGTTATGAACTCAAACCCCCATTTTTGGGACTTTTAATTCTGCCTAGATAGGCCTTCTTCGCGTTCGCGGCCATTACTTCGCGTTCGCGAAGGCCAAACGACCTCAGGCCACACTCTTCCTTTCTTCTTCGCGTTCACGTCACCTTGGCCGCGTTCGCGAAGGCTTTCCCAGCTCCTTCTTCGTGTTCGCGTCCCGTGCTTCACGTTCACGAAGACCAAACCAACAGCCCCCTCAAATTCCTCTTCGCGAACGCAGGACTCCCTTCGCGTTCGCGAAGAAGGAAACTAGACTTCTGCAACAAAAATCCAAACAGCTCCAATTTGGTTCGAAACACACCCGAGCTCCTCAGGACCCCGTCCAATCATACCAACGTGTCCCATAACATAACACGGACCTAATCGAAGCCTCAAATAACATTAAACAACATAGAAATAATGAATCGCATCCTAATTCAAACTTAGTGAACTTTGAAACTTCAACTTTTACCATCGATGTCGAAACCTATCAAATCACGTCCGATTAACCTCACATTTTGGACACAAGTCACATTCGATATTACAGACCTATTCCAACTTCCAAAATCGGATTCCGACCCCTATATGAAAAAGTCAACCCCGGTCAAACTTTCCAAAATTTTGAGTTTCATCATTTCAAGCTTAATTCCACTACGGACCTCCAAATAATTTTCCGAACACACTTCGAAGTCCAAAATCATCATACGGAGCTAACGGAACTGACAGAACTCCATTCCGGAGTCATCTTCACATAGTTCCGACTACAGTCAAAATCCTAAGACTTAGGCTTCCTTTTTAGGGACCAAGTGTCCTAAATCACTCTGAATCATCCGGTAACTAAATTCAACCACGCACATAAGTCAATACACGTAATATGAAGATGCTCCGGGACTTATGCCGCCAAACGGGACTTAAATTCTTGAAATGACAAGTCGGGTCGTTATATTCTCCACCTCTTAAACAAACGTTCGTCCTCGAACGTGCTAAGAATCTTTCTGAGGACTTTAAATTACTTAGTATATTCTTGCACACATGCTTGTGGGTGATTCTACATTCCCGCAATTTAACACGGGTCCGACAACACCATCTTAATTGAGATTATTTCTTTTCTCCATTCTTATAAGCTTTAGAGCAAAATCCTTAACCCTCCAATCATTTCCAAAATGCCTGATTTTTACTTCGACGCACGATATTAGTCTCAACTGGCTATAGCAACTCGTGCCTATACACACATCAACTATCTTGATAGTGTTGAAGTACTTCAAAATTTTTCTGGGATATTTCATTCTTTCCCGCTTAGGATCATTCTCCCTCAAACACATAACATAATTTTGTTTCTTCTTTGCACGTCTCAATCCTCCAAACTCCCAAAAATTTCAGAAATTTTGGCAGAGTCTCCCCTGCAAATGGGCCTAACCACCTGCTAGAGTAACACCAAACATGTAACTACCCAGCCGGTCATTTTTAGAATTAGAGCCCCAATCCCGTAATATTTGCTTTCTCTACATTCTTTCTTTTTTTGGGATTTTTCGGAGTTATTGGTTATGGAATTCGGGGAGTTTTAGGACACTTAGTCCCTAGTTGTGAGTTTAAGCCTTAAACATTGGACCATAGCCGGAACTATGTAAAGATGGATCCAGAATTGTATTTCGTCGACTCCGTTAGCTCCATTGAGTAATTTCGAGCTTAGGAGGGCGTCCGGAATATGTTTTGGAGGTCTGTAGTAGATTTAGGCTTGAATTGGCAAAAGTTAGTTTTTCAGCGATTTCGGCCGATAGTAAAAATTTTGATATCGAGCTCGGAATAGAATTTCGAAAGTGGTTGTAGATTTGTAGCGTCATTTGGGACCTGTGTGTAAACTTTGAGGTCATTCGGACTAGATTTGATGTGGTTCGGCATCGTTTGTAGAATTTGGAAACAATTCTAAATTCTTAGGCTTGAATCCGTGCTTAATTCATGATTTTGGTATTGTTCGATGTGGTTTTAAGGCTCGACTAAGTTCATATCATGTTTTAGGATTAGTTGGTATGTTTGGTCGAGGTGCTGGGGGCCTCAGGTATATTTCGGATGCTTAACGGAATGAATTTGGACTTAGGAAAAAATCTGGTGCCTTTGCTGGTTCTAGTATTTCGCACGAGCCGCATGTGCGGAGAGAGTGCGCAGATGTGGAACTGGTGGGGCTGGTGATGGAGTGCAGGTGCGTATGTTTGACCTCACCTATGAGCCCGCAAGTGCGAAGCATGGGCGCAGGTGCGGAGCCTGGCTGCCTTAGTGAAATGCGCAGATACGCCGATTTGGACTGCAGGTGCGGTATCCGCAGGTGCGATGAATTTCCCGCAGATGCAGTCCCTGCCCGAATAAGTGACCTTCACACCTTTGATGATTTTTCTACAGATGCGGCCCCATGAGCACAGGTGCGAAAATCGATGGGTTGAAGAGGCAGATTCGAGGGTTCATTCCTCATTCTTCACCAATTCGAATTTTAGCTCGGGAGAAGGCGATTTTGCAAGGGTTTTGAAGAGGAAATCAGCGGGTAACAATTCTTAACTCTAATTCGTGTATATTTCATTAATCCATTATTGTTTTCCTCGTCCAATTATGGAATTTGAGGGTAGAAGTTTGGAAATGGGGGGAAAAGGTTCCCCAATTGAAAATCTGAGACTTGAATGGGAATTTGACATCGGATTTAGATGATTTTTGTTTGAGTGAGCTCGTGAGTGTATGGGTGTTCATAAATTGTAATCTTTACCCGATTCCGAGAAGTGGGCCCGGGGAGACTTTTTGGGCGTTTTTCCTAATTTCACGCTTTAGCTTCGACTTTATTAGCTAAATTAGTTACTTGTAGTCATATTTACATTATGCAATTAATTTGAATAGATTCGGGCCATTTGGAATCGGATACTCGTGGCAAAAACGTGATATCGGGTTTATTTGAGCGGTTCGAGGTAAGTGTCTTGCCTAATCTTGTGTTGGGGACTTTCCCCTTAAGATGTTTGATATTAATTGATGTTGTGGGTGCCATGTACGTGAGGTGACGAGTACGTACACGGGCTATTATTGCAAAAATCCCATTTTTTCTTTCTAAATCATAAACTGTTTTTCCTTATTAAATTGCACAAATATGTTTAATTGTTTAACTTAGACTAGAGAAGCATGCTTATGTGTTTTAACTGCCTATTTGACATTCTGTGCGCCATGCTTAGTTAAGTCCTTACTTTCCTTATTTGTGATCAGTATAAACTATATAACTCGATGTCATACCTGCCGTTTCATCTTGCGTTGCATATTTAAATTGGGACTACGAACGTATTCCGATAGATCCCCTTATCATGCATATTTATTTTGGGACTACGGACATATTCTGGGAGATCCCCCAGCACTGCATATTTACTTTGGGACTACGGACGTATTCCGGGAGATCCCCCTGTACTGCATATTTATTTGGAACTATGGGACGGTATCCCGGGAGATTCCCCACTATGTTTACCTTGTTCTGAGCCGAGGGCTCCCTTAACTGTTAAATTTTTGAGAATTTATTTAACTGTATTACCGTAAATTTTACTTATATCTTTTACTGTTTAATTTATTATATTTACTCAGGTAGGGCCTTGACCTGACCTCGTCACTACTCGACCGAGGTTAGGCTTGACACTTACCGGGTACCATTGTGGTGTACTCATACCTTTCCCTGCATGTGTTTTCATGTGTAGATCCAAGTGCGAGCTATCAGTCTCGGGGTTAGTGCGTGCTGCTAATTTTAGGAGACTTCAAGGTACTACTACTTGCGTCCGCAGATCTTCGGAGTCCCCTTCTACTCCCTCGCCTAGAGACATTCTTTATTATCTTCAGACTTTTGTATAGAGCTACATAGATCGAGTAGCTTGTGACTTAGTGATATTCCGGGTCTTGGGAAAATTATTTTATATATGCCGAGTGGTACTACTCTTGGCTATTCACAATATGTTGTTTATCTTTAAAATATTGTGTTTTCTTTATATTTTTTGTAATATTAGGCTTACCTAGTTGTAAACACTAGGTGCCATCACGACACTTTACGGAGGTTTAATTTGGGTCATAAAAAGTTGGTATCAGAGCACTAGGTTCATAGGAGTCGCGAGTCACAAGCCGGTTTATTAGAGTCCCCCGGATAGTTACGGAGATGTTCGTACTTATCTTTGAGAGGCTATGAAAATGTTAAGAACAATCATATTCCTTTGATTTCTTTGTCGTGCGAGATATTGACATCTAAATTCTAAAAGTCTATTCTATTCTTTCTCACATATGGTGAGGACCAATGATCAGAAACTCGAGCCCCCTTTCAGAGTCGCCAGAGGCCAGGGTCGGAGTAGAGGATGACCACGCTATGCAGCCCGAGCACCTACGAGAGCTGCATCAGAGGAGCCCCCAGCAGTTCTACCTGGAGGGCCAGCACCGGAGATCCCTATTGCTACTCCAGCCCTCCAGGAGACTTTAGCTCAGTTCATGAGCATGTTCAGCACTCTGGCTCAGGCTGGACTATTTCCGATAGCTCCAGCTACATCTCAGGATAGGGGAGGGGCACAGACTCCTACAACCCGCACTCCTGAGCAGAGGGTCTAGGTTGATCAGGACCCAGAGTATATTCCTATGCTCCTAGAGGCTCCGGTTGAACATGCGACCAGGGTAGCTGCTTCTGAGGCAGAGCAGCTCAGACTTGAGAGGTACAAGAAGTACCACCCACCTACTTTTAGCGGACTAGCTTCAGATGATGCTCTGGTTTTCTTGAGGAGTGTCATCGTATTATCCGCACTATGGGCATTATGGAGACGAGTGAGGTTTCTTTCACTTCTTTCCAGCTGAGGGGAACAGCATATCAGTGTTGGCATGCCTATGAGCTGAGTAGTCCGGACGAGGCAGACTCACTCACTTGGACTCAGTTTTCAGAGATGTTCTTGCGTGAGTATGTTCCTCAGAGCCTCAGAGATGCTTAGCGCGTAGAGTTTGAGTATCTGCGTCAGGGTGTTATGACATTGTCAGAGTATGCAGACCGTTTCAGTGAGTTAGCTCGCCATGCACCGACTCTGGTTGCTACAGTTAGAGAGAGGGTTCATTGCTTCATTGAGGGACTCTACCCCAGTATTCTGACCAGTATGCCTAGGGAGTTGGAGATGGACATCACTTATCAGCAGGCAGTGAGCATTGCCAGGAGAGTGGAGGGCATGTTCGCCCGGGATAGAGAGGAGAGAGAAGCCAAGAGGTCTCGAGAGACTGGTCATTATTCAGGAGCTCGTGCACCAGTAGCACTCTATGGTAGGGGTTTTGTGAGTCACCCTATTCATTCAGCTCTTCCAGCAGCCAGCGGTGTTCCAGCTCCTCCTAGACCTCAGGAGCCCTATTATGCACCGCCATTATCCAGTATGCCTCCTACTCGAGGTGCTATTACCGGCCAGTCTAGCAGGCCAGGTCCGAGTCAGTCTCAGCCGTCACGTCCTTTGAGGGGCTGTTTTGAGTGTGGTGACACTCGTCACATGGTTAAAGATTGCCCTAGAGCCAGGAGGGGTGCACCTTCACATACTTATCAGCCTCAACATGCTCCACCAGGTCCTCCGGCCATTCTTCCAGCCCAAGATGCCACCCCACCTCCTCATCCAGCTCGAGGTGGAGGTCGGGGAGGTCGAGGTCACCCTAGAAAAGGAGGCCAGGCCAGGTACTATGCCTTTCCAGCCCGTTTTGAGGTTGTTGCTTCAGATTCAGTCATCACATGTATCGTCCCTGTCTATCATAGGGATGCATCAGTATTATTTGACCCAGGCTCTACGTATTCATATGTGTCTTCTTATTTTGCTCCACATTTGGGGATATCTCGGGATTCTTTGAGTTCCCCTGTTTATGTATCTACTCCTATGGGAGATTCTCTCATTGTGGAGTGCATATATCGGTCGTGTTTGATTGCTATTAGTGGTTTTGAGACCAGAGCCGATTTGTTATTATTTAGTATGGTAGATTTTGATGCTATCTTGGGCATGGACTGGTTGTCACCCCATTATGCTATTCATGATTGTCACGCTAAGAACGTGACGCTAGCTATGTCAGGCGTGCTGAGATTAGAGTGGAGAGGTTCCTTAGAGTATACTTCCCCCAGGATTATTTCATTTCTTAAGGCTCAGCGAATGGTTGAGAAGGGGTGTGATACGTATTTGGCCTATATGAGAGATGTCAGTATTGATACCCCTACAGTTGAGTTAGTTCCACTAGTGAGGGATTTCCCTGATGTGTTTCTAGCTGATCTTCCGGGTATGCCGCCCGATAGAGATATTGATTTTAGCATTGATTTGTTGCCGGGCACTCAGCCCATATCTATTCCTCTTTATCATATGGCTCCTCCTAAGTTGAAGGAGTTGAAGGAGCAGTTGCAGGAGTTGCTTGATAATGGTTTCATCAGGCCCAGTGTATCACCTTGGGCTGCTCCGGTCTTATTTGTGAAGAAGAAGGATGGTTCTATGCATATGTGTATTGATTATCGGTAGTTGAACAAGGTTATAGTAAAGAACATATATCCTTTGCCTCGCATCAATGATTTATTTGATCAGTTACAGGGTGCCAGGGTGTTTTCCAAGATTGACTTGCGTTCTGGCTATCATCAATTGAAGATTCGGGAGCCGGACATCCTGAAGACTGCTTTCAAGACTAGATATGGTCACTATGAGTTTCTTGTCATGTCATTTGGGCTGACCAATGCCCCAACAGCCTTTATGCATTTGATGCACAGTGTGTTCCGGCCTTATGTTGATTCCTTCATCATTGTGTTTATTGACGACATCCTGGTATATTCCCGGTCTCGGGAAGATCATGAGCAGCACCTGAGGAGCGTGCTTCAAACTTTGAGGGAGAAGAAATT
>AWOL01S0006624.1:0-40191 GCA_000715115.1 Nicotiana otophora | reverse complement strand
TCTCTCTCTCTCTCTCTCTCTCTCTCTCTCTCTCTCTCTCTCTCTCTCTCTCTCCGGTGATGGTGATGGTGATGCTTTGCAATCAATGTTGATGCCACAAAAAGTACTACCCAATGCACCCAGTCCCCAGACAGATTTCGAAAGAATAACTTGTAAAAATTCTTCTAGATTCATGGGTGAAAAATTAGGAAAAATTAATAGAGCCCCCAGAACCCCTCACATCCACTGAGTGAACCATTGTGAGAAACAATGATCCAAGTGTCTTGATAAGTTTTGACCACTCTCACCTTAAAAAGACAAACAATGGTACTTTTTCTTTCCATATGATACAGCCCATGTACCACTCTCCCTTTGGATATGCCATCTATCTATTGTCAGGGAATCAGCCCATATCTATTCCTCCATATCGTATGGCTCCTCCTGAGTTAAAGGAGTTGAAGGAGAAGTTACAGAATTTCTTAATAAGGGCTTCATTCGTCCTAGTGTGTCACCTTGGGGTGCTCCTGTCTTATTTGTGAAGAAGAATGATAGTTCTATGCGGATGTGTATTGATTACCGCCAGTTGAACAAAGTCACAGTGAAGAACAAGTATCCATTGTCTAGTATTGATGACTTATTTGAGCAATTACAGGGTGCCAGCGTATTTTCCAAGATTGACTTACGTTCAGGTTATCATCAGTTGAAAATTCGGGATCCAGATATGCTGAAGACTGCTTTCAAGACTAGATATGGTCACTATGAGTTTCTTGTCATGTCATTTGGGCTGACCAATGCCCCAACAGCCTTTATGCATTTGATGCACAGTGTGTTCCGGCCTTATGTTGATTCCTTCATCATTGTGTTTATTGACGACATCCTGGTATATTCCCGGTCTCGGGAAGATCATGAGCAGCACCTGAGGAGCGTGCTTCAAACTTTGAGGGAGAAGAAATTTTATGCAAAATATTCTAAGTGTGAATTGTGGCTTGATTCAGTGGCATTTTTGGGCCACATAGTGTCTTGTGATGGGATCAATACAGATCCGAAGAAGGTGGAGGTAGTGCAGAGTTGGCCTAGACCATCATGAGCTACGGAGATCCGCAGTTTCCTTGGTTTGGCGGGGTATTACCGTTGCTTTGTGGGGGGATTTTCATCCATTGCAGCACCAATGACCAGGCTGACCCAGAAGGGTGCTCCGTTCAGGTGGACCGAGGAGTGTGAGGAGGGGTTTCAGAAGCTCAAGACAGCTTTGACTACAGCCCTAGTATTAGTATTGCCTATAGGTTGGGGGTCCTACACTGTCTATTGGGATGCCTCGAGGATTGGCCTTGGAGCGGTATTGATGCAGGACGGTAGGGTGTTTGCCTACGCGTCTAGACAGTTAAAGGTGCATGAGAAGAATTATCCGGTTCATGATCTCCGGTTAGCAGCTATTGTTCACGCCCTGAAGATCTAGCGTCATTATTTGTACGGTGTTCCCTGTGAGATTTACACTGATCACCGGAGTTTGCAGCACTTGTTCAAGAAGAAGGACCTTAATTTGCGTCAGCGGAGGTGGTTGTAGCTACTTAAAGACTATGATATCACTATATTGTACCACCTAGGGAAGGCCAATGTAGTGGCTGACGCCTTGAGTCGCCGGGCAGAGAGTTTGGGGAGTTTGGCATATCTTCGAGCAGCTGAGAGGCCCTTAGCCTTGGATGTTCAGGCCTTAGCCAGCCAGTTCGTGAGATTGGATATTTTATAGCCTAGTCGTGTATTAGCTTGTGTGGTTGCTCGGTCTTCTTTTTATGACCGTATCAGGGAGCACCAGTATGATGATCCTCATCTTCTAGTTCTTCAGGACAGGGTTCGGCGAGGTGATGCCAGAGACGTGACTATTGGTGATGATGGTGTGATGAGGATACAGAGCCGGATCTGTGTGCCCAACGTGGATGGGCTTCGGGAGTTGATTCTCGAGGAGGCCCACAGCTCGCAGTACTACATTCATCCCAGTGCCGTGAAGATGTACCAGGATTTGAGACAGCACTACTGGTGGAGGAGGATGAAGAAGGATATAGTTGGGTTTTGTGGCCAAGTATCTCAACTGTCAGCAGGTCAAATATGAGCACCAGAGGCCGGGTGGATTACTTCAGAGGTTAGAGAACCCAGAGTGGAAGTGGGAGTGGATCACCATGGACTTTGTAGTTGGACTTCCACGGACTTTGAGAAAGTTTGATGCTATTTGGGTGATCGTGGATGGGCTGACCAAGCCAGCTCATTTTATTCCAGTGTTGACCACTTATTCTTCTGAGAGGTTGGCTGAGATTTATATTAGAGAGATTGTTCGCCTTCATGGTATCCCAGTATCCATCATTTCAGATAGAGGTACGCAATTCACATCACGGTTTTGGAGAGATGTACAGCAGGAGTTTGGTACTAAGGTAGAGCTGAGCACAGCCTTTCACCCTCAAACGGACTGGCAGTCCGAGCACATGATTCAGATTCTTGAAGATATGCTCTGTGCCTGTGTGATGGCGTTCGGAGGGTCATAGGACCAATACTTTCCACTTGTAGAGTTCGCTTACAACAACAGTTACCAGTCTAGCATTCAGATGGCACCATATGAGGCTTTGTATGGTAGGCTGTGCCGGTCCCCAGTGGGATGGTTTGAGCCGGGCGAGGCCCGATTGTTGGGTACAGATTTGGTCCAGGATGCCCTGGATAAGGTGAAGGTGATTCAGGAGAGACTTCGCACAGCCCAGTCCAGGCAGAAGAGTTATGCGGATCGGAAGGTTCGTGATTTGGCATTTATGGTTTTTGAGCGGGTCTTGCTTCGGGTAACGCCTATGAAGGGCGTCATGAGATTTGAGAAGAAGATCAAGCTAAGACCAAGGTTCATTTGTCCTTTTGAGATATTGCAGCGAGTTGGGGAGGTTGCTTATGAGCTTGCCCTGCCTCCCAGCCTAGCAAGAGTTCACCTGGTATTCCACGTATCTATGCTCCAAAAGTATCACGGTGATCCGACGCATGTATTGGATTTCAGCTCAGTCCAATTGGACAAGGATCTATCTTATGTTGAGGAGCCAGTAGCCATTTTGGACAGGCAGGTCAAAAATCTCTGATCAAAGAATATTGCTTCAGTAAAAGTCCAGTGGAGCCGGTCGAGGAGGCAACTTGGGAGACCGAGCAGGATATGCGCAGCCAGTACCCTCATCTTTTCATAGTTTTAGGTATGTCTTTATACTCATTCAAGGACGAACAATTATTTTAAGAGGGGGAGGATGTAACGACCCGGTTGGTCATTTTGAGAATTAGAGCCCCGATCCCTTAATATCTGCTTTCCCCATATTGTTTCTGCTTTTGGGATTTGCCGGAGTGATTGGCTATGGAATTCGGGGAGTTTTGGGACACTTAGACCCTAGTTGTTAGTTTAAGACTTAAACATTGGACCGTAGTCAGAACTGTGTGAAGATGGATCCACAATGGAATTTCATCGATTCTGTTAGCTCCATTGAGTGATTTAGAGCTTAGGAGCGCATCCGGAATATATTTTGGAGGTCTGTAGTAGATTTAGGCTTGAATTGGCAAAAGTTAGTTTTTCGGCGATTTCGGCTGATAGTGAAAATTTTGATATCGAGCTCGGAATGGAATTCCGAGAGTGGTTGTAGATTCGTAGTGTCATTTGGGACCTGTGTGTAAAATTGGAGGTCATTTAGACTAGATTTGATGTGGTTCGGCGTCGTTTGTAGAATATGGAAAAACTTCTAAATTCTTATTCTTGAATCTGTGCTTAATTCATGATTTTTGTGTTGTTCGATGTGGTTTGAAGGCTCGACTAAATTCGTATGGTATTTTAGGATTAGTTGGTATGTTTGGTCGAGGTCCTGGGGGCCTCGGGTGTATTTCGGATGCTTAACATAATGAATTTGGACTTAGGAAACAATCTGGTGCCTTTGCTGGTTATGGTGTTTCGCACGAGCTGCGGGTGCAGAGAGAGTGCGCCGATACGGAACTAGTGGGGCTGGTGATGGAGCGCAGGTGCGCAAGTTTGACCGCACATGCGAGCCCGCAGGTGCGAAGCGTGGGCGCAGGTGCGAAGCCTGGTTGCCTTAGTAAAATGCACAGATGCGCCGATTTAGACTGCAGGTGCGGTATCCGCAGGTGCGAGGAATTTCCCGCAGATGCGGCCCTAGCCCGGATAAGTGACCTTCGCACCTGCGATGATATTTTTGTAGGTGCGCGGCCGTAGATGCGGACCCATGAGCGCACGTGCGGAAATCGCTGGGTTGAAGAGGCAGATTCGAGGGTTCATTCCTCATTCTTCACCAATTCGAATTTTAGCTCGGGAAAAGGCGATTTTGCAAGGGTTTTGTAGAGGAAATCAGTGGGTAATTATTCTTAACTCTAATTCGTGTATATTTCATTAATCCATTATTGTTTTCCTCGTCTAATTATGGAATTTGAGGGTAGAAGTTTGAAAATGGGGGAAAACGGTTCCCCAATTGAAAATCTAAGATTTGAATGGGAATTTGACGTCGGGTTTATATGATTTTTGTTCGAGTGAGCTCGTGAGTGAATGGGTGTTCATAAATTGTAATCTTTACCCGATTCCGAGACGTGGGCCCAGGGAGACCTTTTGGGCATTTTTCCTAATTTCACGCTTTAACTTCGAATTTATTAGCTAAATTAGTTGCTTGTAGTTATATTTACATTATGCAATTAATTTGAATAGATTCGGGATATTTGGAGTCAGATACTCGTGGAAAGAACGTGATATCGGGTTGATTTGAGCGGTTCGTGGTAAGTGGCTTGCCTAATCTTATGTTGGGGACTTTCCCCTTAGGATGTTTGATATTAATTGATGTTGTGGGCGCCGTGTACGTGAGGTGACGAGTACGTACATAGGCTATTATTGCAAAAATCCCATTTTTCCTTTCTAAATCATAAACTGTTTTTCCTTATTAAATTGCTCAAATACATTTAATTATTTAACTTCGACTAGAGAAGCATGCTTACGTGTTTTAACTGCCTATTTGACATTCTGTGCGCCATGCTTAGTTAAGTCCCTACTTTCCTTATCTGTGATCAGTATAAACTGTATAACGCGATGTCATACCTGCCATTTCATCTTGCGTTGCATATTTAAATTGGGACTACGGACGTATTCCGGGAGATCCCCCTATCTTGCATATTTATTTTGGGACTACGAACATATTCCGGGAGATCCCCCAGCACTGCATATTTACTTTGGGACTAGGACGTATTCCGGGAGATTCCCCTGTACTGCATATTCATTTGGAACTATGGGACGGTATCCCGGGAGATTCCCCACTGTGTTTACCTTGTTCTGAGCCGAGGGCTCCCTTAACTGTTAAATTTTTGAGAATTTATTTAACTGTATTACCGTAAATTTTACTTATATCTTTTACTGTTTAATTTATTATATTTACTCAGGTAGGGCCTTGACCTGACCTCGTCACTACTCGACCGAGGTTAGGCTTGACACTTATTGGGCACCATTGTAGTGTACTCATGCCCTTTCCTACACATGTTTTCGTGTGCAGATCTAGGTACGAGCTATCAGCCTCGAGGTTAGTGCGTGCTGCTGATTGGACCATAGTCGAAACTATATGAAGACAAATCCGGAATGGAATTTTGTCGACTTCGTTAGCTCCATTGAGTGATTTCGAGCTTAGGAGTGCGTCCGAAATATGTTTTGGAGCTCTGTAGTAGATTTAGGCTTGAATTGGCGAAAGTTAGTCTTTCGGCGATTTCGGCCGAAAATGAAAATTTTGATATCGAGCTCAGAATGAAATTCTAAAAGTGGTTGTTGGTTCGTAGTGTCATTTGTGACCTGTGTGTAAAATTTGAGGTCATTCGGACTAGATTTGATGTGGTTCGGCATCGTTTGTAGAATTTGGAAAAAATTCTAAATTCTTAGGCTTGAATCCTTGCTTAATTCATGATTTTGGTATTGTTCGATGTGGTTTGAAGGCTCAACTAAGTTCGTATGGTGCTTTAGGATTGATTGGTATGTTTGGTCGTGGTCCTGGGGGACTCGGGTGTATTTCGGATTCTTAACGGAATGAATTTGGACTTAGGAAAAAATCTGGTGCCTTTGCTGATTCTGGTGTTTCGCACCTGCGGAAGGGAGGCCACAGTTACGGAAAGAGTGCGCAGATACGGAACTGGTGGGGTTGGTGATGGAGGGCAGGTGCGCAAGTTTTACCGCACCTGCGAACCCGCAGATGCGAAGCGTGGGCACAGGTGCGGAGCCTGATTGCCTTAGTGAAATGCGCAGATGCGCCGATTTGGACTGCAGCTGTGGTATCCGCAGGTGCGAGGAATTGCCCGCAGATGCGGCCCTAGCCCGGATAAGTGACCTTCGCACCTGCGATGATTTTTCTATAGGTGCGCGACCGCAGATGCGGCCCCATGAGCGCAGGTGCGGAAATCGTTGGGTTGAAAAGGCAAATTCGAGGGTTCATTCCTCATTCTTCACCAATTCGAATTTTAGCTCGGGAAAAGGCAATTTTGCAAGGGTTTTGAAGAGGAAATTAGTGGGTAACAATTCTTAACTCTAATTCGTGTATATTTCATTAATCCATTATTGTTTTCCTCGTCTAATTATGGAATTTGAGGGTAGAAGTTTGAAAATGGGGGAAAACGGATCCCCAATTGAAAATCTGAGATTTGAATGGGAATTTGACGTCGGATTTATATGATTTTTGTTCGAGTGAGCTCGTGAGTGAATGGGTGTTCATAAATTGTAATCTTTACCCGATTCTGAGACGTGGGCCCGGGGAGACCTTTTGGGCATTTTTCCTAATTTCACGCTTTAGCTTCGAATTTATTAGCTAAATTAGTTACTTGTAGTTATATTTACATTATGTAATTAATTTGAATAGATTCGGGCCATTTGGAGTCGGATACTTGTGGCAAGAACGTGATATCGGGTTGATTTGAGCAGTTCGAGGTAAGTGGCTTGCCTAATCTTATGTTGGGGACTTTCCCCTTAGGATGTTTGATATTAATTGATGTTGTGGGTGTCGTGTACATGAGGTGACGAGTACGTACACGGGATATTATTGCAAAAATTCCATTTTTCCTTTCTAAATCATAAACTGTTTTTCCTTATTAAATTGCACAAATACGTTTAATTGTTTAACTTAGACTAGAGAAGCATGCTTACGTGTTTTAACTGCCTATTTGACATTCTGTGCGCCATGCTTAGTTAAGTCCCTACTTTCCTTATCTGTGATCAGTATAAACTGTATAACTCGATGCCATACCTACCATTTCATCTTGCGTTGCATATTTAAATTGGGACTACAGACGTATTCCGGGAGATCGCCATGTCTTGCATATTTATTTTGGGACTACGAACATATTTCGGGAGATCCCCCAGCACTGCATATTTACTTTGGGACTGCGGACGTATTTCGGGAGATCCCCCAGTACTGCATATTTACTTTGGGACTACGCACGTATTTTGGGAGATCCCCCTGTACTGCATATTCATTTGGAACTACGAGACGGTATTCCGGGAGATTTCCCAATGTGTTTACCTTGTTTTGAGCCGAGGGCTCCCTTAACTGTTAAATTTTTGAGAATTTCTTTAACTGTATTACCGTAAATTTTACTTATATCTTTTGTTGCTTAATTTATTATATTTACTCATGTAGGGCCTTGACCTGACTTCGTCACTACTCGACCGAGGTTAGGCTTGATATTTACTGGGTACCATTGTGGTGTACTCATGCATTTTCTTGTGCAGATCTAGGTGCGAGCTATCAGCCTCGGGGTTAGTGCGTGCTGCTGATTCTAGGAGACTTCAAGGTACTACTGCTTGCTTCCGCAGATCTTCGGTGTCCTCTTCTACTCCCTCGCCTAGAGACGTTCTTTATTATCTTCAAACTTTTGTATAGAGCTACATATATTATAGCAGCTTGTGACTTAGTGATATTTCGGGTCTTGGAAAAATTATTTTGTATATGTCGAGTGGTACTACTCTTGGCTATTCACAATATGCTGTTTATCTTTAAAATGTTGTGTTTTTTTTTTATATTTTTCGTAATATTAGGCTTACCTAGTTGTAAAGACTAAGTGCCATCACGACACCTTACGGGGGGTTAATTTGGGTCATGACATCCTAACAACACAACCCAACAAAGCACCACAATGTATATCTCAATAACACTAATCTCCGCATTGCAAACACTACATTATCATAATGATATTTGGATATGAAGCACATCATATGTACACTCATTACCACATCTCTGGTCTTAAAAGTTGTTCATAATTAATTTCAGTATCATCAATTAATCCCATATTAACCATCACCTCATCACAATACTAACAACAGAATGTGAGGCATGACGACCTCATGATTACTTACTCGGATTAATGAGTCACGTTTAACGCCACCTGGGCACTCACCTCATAGGCTAAACCTCAATATTTACAGCACCAAAATGGTTGAATATGAACAGAAAAATATACAAGAATTATCAAATAAGCCTAACAGACATGACTCCCTATTAATATTAGTGTATAAATTAATTTCACAAAGGGGTAATTTTAAACTCATAAATATTTCACCACAAGGACCTCGTCCTTATATAACTTCCACGGCGACTTATAGTCCGGTTTAAATATTTCACATCATATATAAAATGCGAGGATCTCGTTCTCAACTCCAAATCAATAGTATTTTGCACATTGTGCCAACTAAAATTTCAATTTTCCTTTCTTTCTTCTTTTCAATATATTTCATAAATAGTTTTCATAACACATAATGAACCCTCATACCGGTAGGGCGTATAATTCATAAAAATTGGAATCCATTATTCTGAAACACATTAAACCCACTATAAATAAATAATAAAAATTACTTTTGGACTTATAGCCCTCAATGGTGTATAAAAATAAATGACAAACACGGGCTCACACCTTCAAATCTCCCAACAGGGATAAATATATAAGTGGGTCACAAATTTATGAAGCTCACCCATAAGTGGAGCATAATAGGAGGGCTCACCTCAATATTCAGAACCGAATCAAATTAAGGAAAATATCCTTTTATAATAAAAATCAGGATCGTACATGTAACGACACCATCTGGTGTATTGGCCTCAGCCAAATCATAGTGATTAAATCAACGGGTCGGGCCTCCACCTCTTAAGCGCCCACTACCCGCCTGTCCTCCACCTCTAGCTGATTGTGCACGTGGAGTATCAACTGGAATAAAGCACATTGTGCCAACTGAAATTTTTAATTTCCTTTCTTTCTTCTTTTCAATATATTTCATAAACAATTTTTACAACATATAATGAACCCTCATACCGGCAGGGCATATAATTCATAAACATTGGAATCAATTATTCCGAAACACATTAACCCCACTGTAATGAATAATAAAAATTACTTTTGGGCTTATAGCCCTCAATGGTATATCAAAAATAATATGACAGGCACGGGTTCACATCTTTAAATCTCCCAACAGGGATAAACATATAAGTGGGTCACAAATTTATGAAGCTCACCCATAAGTGGAGCATAATAGGAGGACTCACCTCAATATTCAGTACCGAATCAAATTAAGGAAAATATCATTTTATAATAAAATCAGGATCGTACCTGTAACAACATCATCTGGTGTATTGGCCTCAGCCAAATCATAGTGATTAAATCAACGGGTCGGGACTCCACCTCTTAAGCGCCCACTACCCGCCTGTCCTCCACCTCTAGCTGATTGTGCACGTGGAGTATCAATTGGAATAAAGCTTGTGGCTGGAGTGTTCAGATGAAATCCACCCCTCCCAAGTCTGGGACAATCTCTCATGATATGCCTAGTATCACCACACTCATAACAACCCCTCTGAGGTCACAGTTGCTCGTACTGAGTCTGTGTCGGATAACTGGAATAACCACTGTAAGAATCTCGTGTCGGTGGTGCACTGTAAACTAAATCACTCCGAGTAATCTGATGTGCGGACTGAGCTGACCGACTGCTTGAGCCTCCACTATAATGGGTTCTAGCTGAAGAGTAAAACCCACTTAACCTTCCAAATCTTCGAGACCTTTTAGCATCTTTAGACTCCCTTTCCTCGCCTAAAACAACCTCAATCTTCCTTGCAATATCCACTACTTGTTGAAATAGAGCATCAATTTGCAACTCTCGAGCCATGCATATTTTAATATCATAATCGAGCCCCTCAATGAATCTGCGGACCCGTTCTCTGATTGTAGGAACTAAGATAGGTGCATGACGGGCTAACTCACTGAACCTGATAGCATATTATGACACTGTCACAATGCCTTGACGCAACCGTTCAAACATTGTGCGCCACGCATCTCGAAGAGTCTGTGGAATAAATTCTTTCAAGAACATTTCCGAAAATTGAGTCCAAGTTGGTGGTGTTGCATCAGCTGGCCTACCTTCTTCATAGATTTTCCACCACTGATACGCTGCGCCTGACATTTGAAATGTAGTCAAGGAAACTCCGCTCACCTCCACAATACACATGGCGCGGAGAATACGGTGACAATTTTCTAGAAATTCTTGGGCATCCTCTGTAGTTGTGCCACTGAAAGTAGGTGGACTATACCTCTTAAACCTTTCAAGTCTCTTTTGTTCTTCTTCTGATGCCTCGGGCCTAACCTCAGGCCGAACCGAAATAACAGGTTGTACCGGTACTATTCCCGGAACCTGACCAATGTGAACCTGCTGCTCTGGAGTTGAGATAGGAGTCTGAGCTACTCCCCCAATCTGTGGAATGTTTGGTGCAACAGAGATCAATCCCACCTGAGTTAATATATCAAACATACTCAAGAATTGTGCTAAAGTATCATGAATTCCGGGGGTAACAAGTGCTTTTTGTACCTGTCACCCAACTGAAGGTACTAGTTGCTACTCAATTGTTATTCTGACAAATGCTCTAGTCGCAGCACATGCCCTTCCTCTACATCTACCTGGGCCCCGGCCTCTTGCGGCCCTAGCAGTTTTTGCGGATGCCTGCTCAGCTAATCCAGTAGCACGTGTACTCACCATCTGTGAGAGAATGGAGATACAAAGGTTCAAATTTCGCACTACAGGAATGAAAGAAATGGAAATTTCCTAACAGTGTCGTAGCCTCTCGAATATAAGTACAGGCGTCTCCGTACCGATCCGCAAGACTCTACTAGACTCGTTCATGGATCGTAGAACTTATGAACCTAGAGCTCTGATACCAACTTATCACGACCCAAAATCCCACCACAGGAGTCGTGATGGCACCTAGTCTCTAAGTCTAGGTAAGCCGATTTATATTACATTTTTGAAGCTATTTTATTAAAAAACAAAGCTAATCAAAACAAACATCGGAACAAATATGAATATACAACCTCCCAAGACTGGTAGTACTCAGTCACGAACTCTAACTGAATACATAGAATAATCACGAGGACCGAATATACAATATTGTTTGATTACAAGTTAACAGTACAATGAAATGAAAAGACTCCAAGGGACTGCGACGACCAAGCAGCTCTACCTTGAATCCTTACGATCCCGCTTTAACTATGCTCAAGTCTGTTATCTTCAATACCTAGCTCTGCATAAAAATATGCAGAAGTGTAGTATGAGTACACCACGATTGGTACCCGGCAAGTATCAAGGCTAACCTCAATGGAGTAGAGACGAGGTACAGTCAAGACACTCACTAGTCTAATAACTTGTGCAATATAATATACAAAATAATAGGAAACAAATAACAATATGGCAACATGAAACAACCAGTGATATGCACAGCAGACAACAAGAATACCATTAATATCGCTCAACAATTAATAAGTACAATTACACTCAATTAAATCAAATCCTTCAAATAAATGTCTTTCACATATAATTCTTCCAGATAACTCTCTTTCAAATATAATTTTCTCAAATAATTATTTTTCAAATATAATTCTTTCAATAAATCTTTTCAAATATAATTTTCTCAAATAAATATCTTTCCAATACAATTCTTTCCTATAATACTTTCTAAGTAAAAATCCTTCCAAATAAATATTTTGAATATAATTCTTTCAAATAAAAAGTCACCATGTGACACCTCATTTCATAATCATAAAAATACGGGTCTCAGCCCATTTTCATATTTTTCGTAAATATGGGTCTCAGCCCATTTTCATATTTCCACGGCACCTCATGCCCATAATTAAATCATCATATTTCTCCGGCACCTCGTGCCCTCATTTCATATCACAACTCCACGGACAATTCACGTTCCAATTATCATTATCATTTCATCACAGGACCTCGTGCCCACATTTCATATCACAAATGCACGGACAATTCATGTGCCAAATATTCTCATTATTTACTCACGGCACCTCGTGCCCACATTTCATTTTATAATCTGCCTGGCAATAGCCACAGGCTCTTAATTTCAACATAAATCAGATTGTTATCAATTTACCAACAACAAGACAAGTTGCACAAGTTACAAAAATAAACACAAGAAAATCACTACATCACATGAGAATTATCAACACCACAACCCCACATCATCACATATCGTCCCTAACAATATACACCCTTATCGCTCCTATTCCCACCCTTATGACTCCTATAGCCACCCTTATCGCTCATATTGCTACCCTTATCGCTCCTATAGCCACCCTTATCACTCCGCCCAGACAATATTTCAACAAACACAACAACAGTGAAATGCCACCCTTATACCCACATAATATCAACAGTGAAATGCCACCATTATACCCACATAATATCAACAGTGAAATTTTCAAAATAATAACTCACACAACACAATATTTATACGTGAAATTAACACGATAATATAATAAAATTAATTCATATCATAATTTGCCCAATGGCCACAATCAAATTTCAAAGATATAACAAAATCAATTAATTTCACAACAAATAGCCCAAAGCCCCACACAATGTATATAAAACCCAAACCAATCAATAGAGATAGAAAAATAATCAACATAGGACATACCTTCATTAATCCAAATTTAGATAATTATATTAACACCTCTTCTTAAGTTCATTTAATTAATTATTTGCAGAGGAAAAATCCATAACGAAATTAAATCCCACGAATATCAAACTCACAGAATTCACATAAATATACAGGTAACATGCACATCAAATCGTCATATAAAAACAAATCCAATAAATGCGAATTGAAGCATGGCAAATAGATGACTAAATAAATACCAATTATTATCCAATTTACTACACAATATGCCCAAGACTCTAACTCAATAAAATTTGTACATATAAGCCCGAGTACGTACTTGTCACCTCGTGTACACGGCTTTTCACTTTTCACAAATGGCACATAAGGCTCGATGCCTAAGGGATAATTCCCCCACTCGAGGTTAGGCAAGACACTTGCCTTTCTGAAGTTATGCCGATATTCCAAAATTACCTTCTTGCTTGAATTGATCTCCGGACATCTCAAATCTATCCAAATTAATTGTACAACTTCATTAAAATTCATCGAAAATAATTCTGGATAATAATACGTCGACTTGAAAATTTATTGCAAAAAGTCAACAAACGTCAATGTGAAACTTGCCTCTCTAAACCTGACATAATTTTTATGAAATCCGGACACCATTCCGATACGAGTTCAACCATACCAATTTTATCGAATTCCAATAACAACTCGACCTCCAAATCGTATATTTTCTTTTTGGAAGATTTTACAAAAGTCTTAATTTTTCCTCCATTAAATCCGAATTAAATGATGGATTCAAAAGCATAATCATGGAAATTGATCAAAATTGGATAAGAATCACTTACCCCAAACACCCACGCAAGAATCTCTCCAAAAATCGCCTTCTACCGAGCTCTAAATTTGATTTTGAGTTATGAACTCAAACCCCCATTTTTGGGACTTTTAATTCTTCCCAGATAGGCCTTCTTCGCGTTCGCGAAGGGCAAAACCCAACTGCCTCAAATCCTTCATCGCGTTCGCGACCTCCTCATCGTATTCGCGATGACCAGCTGACCAGCTCCTTCGCGTTCGTGTTCCACGCTTCGCGTTCGCGAAGGCCAGACGACCTCAGGCTCCACTCTTCCTTTCTTCTTCGTGTTCGCGTTACCTTGGTCGCGTTCGCGAAGGCTTGCCCAGCTCCTTCTTCGTGTTCGCATTCGCGTTCTCTGCTTCGCGTTCGCGAAGGCCAAACCAACAGCCCCTGCAAATTCCTCTTCGCGAACGTAGGGCTCCCTTCGCGTTCGCGAAGAAGGAAACGAGACTTCAGCAACAGCAGTCCAAACAGCTCCAATTTGGTCCGAAACACACCCGAGCCCCTCGGGACCCTGTCCAATCATACCAACCTGTCCCATAACATAACACGGACCTGCTCGAAACCTCAAATCATATTAAACAATATCGAAATCATTAATCACACCCTAATTCAAACTTAGTGAACTTTGAAACTTCAACTTCTACCATCGATGCCGAAACCTATCAAATCATGTTCGATTGACCTCAAATTTTGCACACAAGTCACATTCGACATTAAGGAGCTACTCCAACTTCTAGAATCGGATTCCGACCCCGATATTAAAAAATTAACCACCCGGTCAAACTTTTTAAAATTTTGAGTTTCGCCATTTCAAGCTTAATTCCACTACGGACCTCCAAATAATTTTTCGAACACGCTTCTAAGTCAAAACTCATCATACGTAGCTAACGGAACCGACGGAACTCCATTCCGGAGTCGTCTTCACACAGTTCCTACTACGGTCAAAATCCTAAGACTTAAGCTTTATTTTTAGGGACCAAGTGTCCCAAATCACTCTGAATCATCCAGTAACTGAATTCAACCACGCACGCAAGTCAATACACGTAATACGAAGCTGCTCCATGTCTTATGCCACTGAACCGGACTTAAATTCTTGAAACGATAAGTCGGGTCATTACATTTTAGATTTAGGAGCGTGTCTGGACTGTGAATCAAAGGTCTGTAGTTGATTTAGACTTGAAATGACGAAAGTCGAATTTTTGGAAACTCATCATACGTAGCAAACGGAATCGACGGAACTCCATTCCGGAGTCGTCTTCACACAGTTCCTACTACGGTCAAAATCCTAAGACTTAAGCTTTATTTTTAGGGACCAAGTGTCCCAAATCACTCTGAATCATCCAGTAACTGAATTCAACCACGCACGCAAGTCAATACGCGTAATACAAAGCTGCTCTGGGCCTTATGCCACTGAATCGGACTTAAATTCTTGAAACGATAAGTCGGGTTGTTATATTTTGGATTTAGGAGGGTGTCTGGACTGTGAATCAAAGGTCTGTAGTTGATTTAGGCTTGAAATGGCGAAAGTCGAATTTTTGAAGATTTGGACCGGAAGTGGACTTTTTGATATCGGGGTCGGAATCTGATTCCGGAAGTTGGAGTAGATCCATAATTTCAATTTTGACTTGTGGGAAAAAGTTGAAGTCATTCCGGATTTTTCGGTACAAGTATAGAATTTGAAAGTTCAAAATTCATAGATTTTGATTTGGGGTGAGATTCGTTATTTTGATGTTGTTTGAGGTGATTTGAGAATTCGACTAAGTTTGTATGATATTTTAGGACTTATTGGTGTATTTGGTTGAGGTCCCGGGGGCCTCGGGTGTGTTTCGAGGTGGTTTCGGATCATTTCGGGCTGTTTTGGAACTGCTATATCTGGTATCTGACTTCCTTCTTCGCGAATGCGAAGAGAGTCACGCGAACGCGAAGAGGAGTTTTGAGGCTGCTGGGATTTGGCCTTCGCGAAAGCGAATGAGGGCTCACGAACGTGAAGGTATACCTGAAGAACCTACGCGAACGCAAGGGGCCAGTCGCGAACGCGTAAAAGGAATGAGGGGACTGGCCTGGAGTCATCAGCCTTCACGAACGCGAAGCTTTAATCGCGAACACGAAGCAGTAGGACTTGAGTGCATCGCGAACGGGAGAGCTTGAACGCGAACGCGAACGCGAAGAAGAATTTGAGGCAGCGAGATTTTGGCCTTCGCGAACGCGAGACTGAGGTCGCGAACAGGAAGAAGGCCTATCTTGGCAGAATTAAAAGTCCCAAAAATGGGGGTTTGAGTTCATAACTCAAAATCTAATTGGGAGCTCGGTAGAAGGCAATATTTGGAGAGATTCTTGCGTGGGTGTTTGGGGTAAGTGATTCTTATCCAGTTTTGATTAATTTCCATGATTATGTCTTTGAATCCATCATTTAATTCGTATTTAATGGAGGAAAATCAAGATTTTTGTAAAATCTTCCAAAAATAAAAATTTAAGATTTGGAAGTCGAGTTTTATTGGAATTCGATAAAATTAGTATAGTTGAACTCGTATCGGAATGGGTGTTCGTATTTCATGAAAATAATGTCGGGTTCTCATCGGCGAGCCCCGCGTTGACGTTTGTTGACTTTTTGGAATAAATTTTTAAGTCGACGTATTATTATCCGGAATTATTTCCGATGAATTTTAATGAAGTTATACAATTAATTTGGATAGATTTGAGCTGTCCGGAGGTCAATTCAAATAAGAAGGCTATTTTGGAATATCGGCCTAACTTCAAAAAGGTACTTAACCATGAGTGGGGGAATTTTTCCTTAGGCATTGAGTCTTATGTGCAAATTGTGTAATTAAAAATCATGTACGCGAGGTGAAGAGTACGTACTTGGTTTATATGTGCAAATTTCATTGATTAAAAATCCTTAGACGCCCTTATGTATTAAATTGAAAATTATTGGCACTTATTAAATCCTCTATTTGTCATTGCTAGATCCTTGTTTGTTGAAATTATTTTTACATGATGATTTGGTGTGATTGCCACCTTGATTTTTATGTGAAATATTATTTTGTTGAGTTTTTCACTTCTGGATATTTTGTTAAGTTCTTTGTGCACATTATGGTCGAACCATGGGCTCCTTATTGTGGAAAATAAGGTATTGTTGATTTTTGTGACAAGTTGTGATATTTGAGCACTTGATGTGCAATTTGTGATAAGTTGTAATATTTAAGCACTTAATGTGCAATATGTGATAAGTTGTAATAATTGAGCATTTGATGTGCAATCTGTGATATGTTGTAATATCTGAGCACTTGAGGTGCAGTTTATGAGATGTGATTTTGGCACGTTATATTGTGGGAGTTATGTTCGGGTGTTTGCACGAGCTTTCTGTCGTGCTATTATTACTATTGATTTATGCACATGCGGCGTGACAAGGCAGGATATATATATATAGGGGGGGTTGCTCATATGGCGAGATAAGGTAGGAATATTATTGTGCGCGTGTGGTGAGACAAAGCGGGCACTCACTTTACTATTGCACACGTGGTGAGATAAGGTGGGCTATGTCGGGGATTGAATTGTGATGACTTGTAATGGCCTGGGGGCATTGTTGTTGTTGCATATTTACTTTTGAGACTACGAGACGATATCTCGGGAGTGCCTTTGTTGACATTCTTTGTGATTGCATTTGTCTTCGGTTATTTTTGTATTTTCGTGATAGGTAAATTGTTGTGTTCTTCTGTAATGTAATATTTGATTCTATTATGTGTTTGTATCCCTTGTTGTAATGTGTTGGCTTGTACGAGACTCTGAGGATTTGTGGTTCTAGTCTTTACTAGTTTTCAAGGTTAAGTTATTTTAAATAAAAGAAATTGTTGTGTGCTTTAGTTCTTATAAGTTTTACATCCAAATCAGCAACTATCAGGTGCTTCATTTTAATTGAAATGTTATCTTCTTCACCCAAATGACTTCTAAAATAAACTCATTTCTTTGTTGATTTTCTTACTTGATTTAAAAATTTTAAACTTTTTATCGAAAATAAATTGATCATGTGGATCTTATATACATTGAGGATATTGGCATGTGAATTGTCCCTGCAATTGTGATATGAAATGAGACCACGAGGTGCCGAGAAAATATGATGATTTAATTATGGGCACGAAGTGCCGTGGAGATATGAAAATGGGTTGAGACCCGTATTTTTATGATTATGAAATGAGGTATCACATGGTGACTTTTTAATTGAAGAATTATATTCAAAATATTTATTTGGAAAGATATTTATTTGAGGAAAATTATATTTGAAGGAGAGTTATTTGGTAGAATTATATGTGAAGGACATTTATTTGAAGAATTTGATATAATTGGGTGTACTTGTATTTATTATTTATTGAGCGAAATTAAATGGTGCTTTGATGTCTTGCTATGCATATCACTGGTTGTTTTATGATATCCTTATTGTTATCTGTTTCCTACTATCTTGTATATTTTATTGCACGGGCTATTAGACTAGTGAGCGTCTTGACTGTACCTCGTCTCTACTCCACTGAGGTTAGTCTTGATACTTACTGGGTACCGACCGTGGTGTACTCATACTACACTTCTGCATATTTTTTAGCAGAGCCAGGTATTGGAGATATCGGACTTGATCAGAGTTAAAGCGGGACCGTAAGGATTCAAGGTAGAGCTGCTTGTTCGTCGCAGTCCCTTGGAGTCTTTTCATTTCATTGTACTATTAATTTTAAATCAAACAGTATTGTATATTCGGTTCTCGTGATCATCCCAAAATTAATTTACTCGAAGTAGTTAAGAAAAATAACATCTTATGCCAACTTATGATTTGGATGGAAGAAACTAATCCTACAAAGATCTATTGTGTTATTTTGCATATATCTTGTGTTACTTTTTTAGTCATCTCTTGTGAAAAGAGTCATATAACTAAAATATTATTTGTAATTAGAAAATCAAATCTACGTGACAATTATAGAACATGTTTGGCTTAGCTAATTGAAAGTACAGAAAAGGACCATAAATGCCCCCCTAAGGTATTGAAAATGGTTAATTTTGTTCCCCTTCCACCTATTGGACCATAAATGTCCTAAATGTTACTTTTCGTCTTAAAAATGCCCTTTACACTAACTGCTGACTTGATGACTATGTGAGGTTTTGTAAAAATAGACATGGCACTATTTTATTGGTTCATATTTAAAGATAATTTTTGTTAGATCCATATCTGTCCTAAATATTTAACCCTCCCTATAAGACATTTACCTTCTTCTTAGCTGCTCCAATCTCCAACTATCTCTCCTCCAAATCAACAAATCGTATGTATCTCTTTGTTTTTCTCCCAACTCTTTCTCATTAAACCCATCAATCTCTTTTACCACAATCAACATTTCTAGAACAAGTTCTTTTATTCTTTTGCTTAGTTCTTCTCCAGAATCCCAGAAGTTGATTAGTTATAGACTTAGTATATTAGACATGGCTAATTTCTAGTTATAGAGTTTTTCCGTTTCTTTTTATAAAGTGAAAAATTGAGTGTATATAAAGATAAATTCTATTTTCCTTTTCTTGTCTAAAATGACAAAAACTTCATGTGATGAAAATTACAAATTATGACGACATGGAGAGAGATTTGGGGAAACAACCCTGCTACTTGTAATCATAAAAATTGAACAAGAGAGGAAACTGAAACGAATAAATTTATGCAAACCTTTTTTATCCTGTGGCAAAACTCTAGCTCTTGAATCCAATATCAATGATCTCAATTAGCTAGCATATAAGTAAGTGGCAAGAATGAAGAAATTGGAAGATATCAATCGTTCTCCTCCTTCAACGACCAAGTATTCAAGAATGACTTGCAACAACAAAAACTGGAGCATCGGTAAATATCAAAAAGTATTATAGACATATGGCTCTTCTTAATTTTCATTCGTGTTCCACAAGAATATGACATACTATAACACTAGTCTTTTCATTTGCTTTCAGCTTTAGATCGAGCTAAACCTTATTAGATCGAGAAATTGCAAATTCCAGTTCCTGGTTTGAGTTTGAGCTCGACATTTTTGTCAAGGTATAACTTCCTCACCTTTCACGAATACAAATACAAGTTAACTCTGAAAAATTAGGAAGGCTTGTAGAGAACAAATTATTAGTTCTAAAATTCATAATACTGTACAGCACAAACGCTAATTGCAATTAAGAGATTAGAGAACAAATTGGTTCATAAAAAATATCTCAGATCAAACATGCAGTAAATCTCCTTGTCAGCATCATCTCCGCCTCTGTGTTTTGGAGTGCGCACACATTAGGATTAATTATATATTTCCTCATTTAAGTCAAAATTGGACTAATATAGGTTAATCATATATTCTCTTTGGCTTCTTTGATAGCTTTACTGATAGTTTCCCCTTCTTAACTCCCAAGTATCTGTCAATCTCCTTGTCAGCATCATCTCCGCCTCTGTGTTTCCTTTGGCCACCACTTTCTTTGATTTTCTGAATCAAAATAGATTGGATGTTAATTATCTAATAACTCCATTGAGCAATGTATTACCAAGAAAACATGCATCAGCAAAAATCCAACATAAACTACAAACCTATATAATAATGTATCAGCATGCAAACATCAGGAAATATGAGCAACTTAAACATTTCATAGAGTAAGTTGTATACATGTCACCTCTCACAACATTCCACATCCTCTCCAACTGAGAAATGCACATAACAGTCACATGTTCTGAATAACAGCTCTATATCCAAACCACACTAAAAAGGTCAAAAATATGCTCACACTATCTCTACCTTATTACCTCAATGACATCAACACCTGAGCCTAATGAAAATGTTGAAAGAGGAGAATTCAACTATAATATTAAGTGCTAAAAGGGAAACTAATAATAAAAATAAGGGCCCATTTCACTTGATTTAATTGGCTAAATTTAAACCGTCTTTGACCCGTGCAGGCAAAAGTTGACCACCTAGTGATTACAGCCAACTGAAGTACACCCTCCTCTCACAAAGGGGAAAAAAACAAGGAGACGAGAATTACCATCTGTGAGATCCTCTTGGCTTCTGTTACACGCTCCAAGAGTAGCAAAACCTCCTCTTCGTTCACAGGATACTCAGCTAGTTTTTTCGCTGAAGATTATCACTTTTTAGTTAGGAAAACATGTATCAAACAGACTAGAAGTGCTAGAATAAGAATATATTAGAATCTCGGAAATATAATATTTCTGTATTTTCATACCAATAAGCTTTTCTATCTGTATATACCACTCCACCTCATACTGATTCACTAATGATATAGCAACCCCAGAACGTCCTGCTCGTGCAGTTCTTCCCACCCTATGTATATAATCCTGCAGGCCATGCATACAGTGATAAGTTAAAATCGCATCAGAAAACAAAATTAAGATTATTCAGATTGAAATGATGAGTATGAAGTCAAGTTTCATTGATCTTATTGCATAAACAAAGACCGATATATTCTTTTAATTTTTGCATGTGGTGTCCGGGCCAGCTTGCTGGCACCTCGACAATTCCACCGGGTACCAACTACCTCTCACACCAGCACAGGTACAGGGTATTTCTACCTACCAAGACTTGGAAAGATGAAAAAGACTTGGAAAGTGTTCGATTTTTTCAAATTCCAAACAAGCTGAACTACAGAATTTGGACAACTTTTAAAATGTCTGTTCTGAAAAAAAGAAAACTTGTCTGGATAGCTGCAGTTTTTTGGAAGTTTTGTGGGTGTTATGGGAGTGGAGAAAGTTTTTTTTGTTTTTTTAGATCGAGGGAGTGTGGAAGAAGTTTTAGGTATTATTTTTTGAAAGCTAAAAAACAGGCCAACACTTTCGAAAAATTCTTCGAAAACTTCCTAACCCAAAAAGGTCCATGCCTAGCCATAGATAAATCCAGGACCACCCTAATGAACAGAAAAACAGCTTACAACTATCCAAGCAGTAAGAATAAAAAGATCCACCTTAGAGTTTGTTGGAATATCATAGTTGATAACCATATCAACAGATGGGATATCAATTCCTCGACTGGCTACATCAGTGCAGATAAGGATATTGCACTCTCCAGCCTTAAATTTGTTTAGAGCTCCAAACCTATTTTCCTGTCCAATAAAAGATGATATTTTGAGGGGGTGGGGTGAAATAGAACTAGCAAAGTGAAAAGATGCATGCCTTGAAGTTCAAAAATATACCTGAGTCATCTGACCACTAATTGGTATAGCTCTCAAGCCAAGATTTCGAAGCATTAGAGCCAGTAGACGAGTTGCATCACATGTACGAGTGAAAATCATTGATGTACTGCCAGACTTCTCAGACAGAATATAGACAAGATAGCAGTCCTGTGGGCACAAAATAATAAAGTCAGACAACAAATCATTATTCGATAATTAAAGTGGGACCATAAATCATTATTCAGCAAACAAAAGGAGTTACATCCCTAACCCCCTCAACTTGTGGGGACTAATTGACTCTGCTTTTTTAATCTATAAATTTCTTGATAAATAATAGTTAAAGCTTACAATTTGTGTAAAATCAAACAACCAATCAAGTAATTTTTTTTAATTAAAAGTGATTATTAAACAAATTACAAAAAAACAAAATTGATAAGTACAAACTATAAAATTTAAAATCAAACTCTACAAACATTTCTTTAACAAAAAGCTCTTTACATGGTACAAACCCTCTCAACTCTCTTTCTTTTGGTTGCTTACCAGAATTTCTTTTGTTGTTTTTTTTGTTAGTTTTGATTTATAAAATTGTATTTCTATTATAGTAATTGTTTTTATGGTTTATTAGTTAAATATTACGAAGTTTGATTTAAAATTTTCGGTGCATACGCTCATCGAAAAAAAATTATTAACTTCTTTAAAGTTTGAACACCCTTAGCGAGATCTCTAGCTACGCCACTGATTGGGCAGTAGCTAAACTAGTCGTCCTTTTGAGAAGGAATTAGCTAAACTAGTCCTAATAATTTTTAATGCCAAAAAAATTAGAAAGCTCTAAAGATGCTATTTTACATATTGCTATTAAGGCCATCCTTCGCAACCTACCTCCACCTTACCAAGTTCTGAATTCTCTGCCGCCTCCCCATCAGATCGGTTAGCCTTAATTTCATGCATGTCCTCCCCACCTCTCCCCCGAGCCTTCCATGCTTTAATATCTGACACCCAACCCCTTTTGTCATCACTCCTCTCGTCTTCCGTGTCTAATCTAACACCTTGCACCCAGGATGATGCTCAACGTCTCTGCTGGTATAATGACAAGACCGAGTCAGAAGGTATGGGAAAACTTCTTAACTTTGATGAAGATAACATCTCTTTGGATTCGCAGAAATACTCCCAAGGTATGTAAAATGTTAGGTATCAAATATGTTGGGCCAGAGAAGGATATAGCAGAGATGCTACAGCGAATTGAAAGAAGGAAGAATGCTTACCGGAAGTCTAATTATTGCAATAAGCAATATGGGAAGAAACAGAAATTTGCCCATGAACTTGATAGATTGGTATTCCGGGTGAATTACGATAAGGGTTTTCAGGGTGATGAGGGAAGGTTTCAGCCATCTTCTTACGGATGAAGCTCAAGATTGTCTCTTGGAATGTAAGAGGTTTGAATAACGCCGATATACGAGATATGGTGAAGGCTCTTCTTTCTGAATGGAAAGCCGACATCGTATTGTCTTCAAGAAACTAAGCTTGAATTTTGGTCTCACAAGCTGGTTGGTGGTCTTAAATTTGGTAGATGGGTGGATTATGCTTTTGTGGAAGCGGATCGGACAAAGGGAGGTATAATTATTCTTTGGGACAAAAGGGTTTGGAAGGGGTCTGTAATTTTCCACGGTATTCATTCCATCACCATCAAACTCTCAAATATGCACTCTGATTTTTCATGGTGCATGTCCAGAGTGTATGCACCCATCAATAGGGAGGAGAGAACCAATTATGGTTGGTTCGGCTGTCAGGGGTCTTTGTGAGGGGCCTTGGGTCAATACCACAAGGTTTCCTTGTGAGAGAGAACATTGTTCTAGGTTTGACAGAGCTCGGATTTCATCGAGGACTTGAATTTGATAAATCCCCCTTTATTTGGGGGAAAGTATACTTGGTCTAAAGATAATTCCTGCAGAGTGGCTTCGAGGATCGACAGATTCTTGTTTTCTGCCGAGTGGGATGATCTATTCGGTGTTATCAAACAATCTACTATTCCTCGTATTGTCTCGAATCATAGCCCATTATTTATTGAGTGCGGGCACTGGTCTAATAATGTCTCTTACTTTAAATTTGAAAATATATGGTTGGAACATCCCGAATTGGGGGAAATGATCAGTAACTGGTGGAGTTCTTTCAACATTGTTGGCAGCCCGAATTTAATTTTTGCACAGAAACTTAAGTTGTTGAAACTTATGTTAAGTTGTTGAAACTTAAGTTGAAGGAATGGAACTAAGTCCTCTTTTGGACATTTGAAGAATAGGAAATCGTGTATTCTGAATAGGATTCAGGTGCTGAAGAAACACCTCTTTCAGATGATCTACTTCTTTCCAAAGCAAGTTTACAAATGGAACTTAAGGAGATTTTTAGATTGGAAGAAATCTCATAGAGGCAATAGATGCCTCTGGTTGAAGCAAGGAGACAACAACACTGATTTTTCCCACAAAATGGCTAATTCTCACAGAACGTTCAATCAAATTGACAAGCTGGAAGTTGGGGGTAACACTACTGATAACATGGAAATCATTTCTAATGAGATTCTTAGTTTTTATGAATCCTTATACAGAGATAAGTGTTTTGGGTAATTAAAAGAAAACTGGTGAAAAGGAACTTAAAGATTTCAGACTTATCAGTTTGATAGGCAGTTTCTACAAGATTCTCTCAAAAAAATTGGCGGATAGATAGCTCCTCCCAAATGGCTTTTCTTAGGAAAGCCGGGAATCCATTGTAAGTTAGACATCGAACAAGCTTTCGATCATGTCAATTGGGTTTTTTTTTTTGCTGAATTTATTAAGGCACATGAGCTTCAGCGGCAAATGGATTAATTGGATCAGATTTTGTGTTTCCTCAGTAAAATTCTCTATTCTCATTAATGGTAATCCTCAGGGTTTCTTTTCTTCGCAAAGAGGACTCCGACAAGGTGATCCTCTTTCTCCTTCTCTTTATACTTGTCATGGAGGGCCTTAGCAAGATGTTATACAGTGCAATATATGCAAATTGGATCTCGGGTTTTCATGCGGACAGTAGAGGAACTGGGAATCTCAAAATCACTCACATTTTATATGAAGGCGATACACTCTGATCATGTGTGATGCAGAGGGACACCAAGTTTTGATTTTTAGGATGGTTCTAACTTTTTTTTGAAGTTGTCTCGGGGTTACACATCAACTTCACGAAAAGTTCTCTTCCCGGTTAATGATATGCCATATATCAGTCAACTTGCCAACGTTTTGCAGTGCAACATTGGAGCTCTTGCTACAAAGTATTTGGGCTTACCTTTGGGAGACAAGTATAAATCAGTGACAATACGGAATGAGGTGATTGAGAAGACGGAGAAGAAGCTGGTTATTTGGAAGAAACAATATCTTTCTTTGGGGGGCAGAGTCACTTTAATCAACAGTGTGCTCAGCGAACTTCCTACTTACACCATGTCTCTTTTCCCGCCTCCTTCCTCGGTTTTGAAAAGATTGGATAAATTGAGACAAAACTTCCTTTCGCAAGGAAATAAACAATCTAATGCTTTATGCCTTTTGAATTGGAAATCAGTCACTCGAGATAGAAGGAAAGGCGGTCTTGGTATTAAGAACCTAAAACGTCACAATGAAAGCATGTTGATGAAATGGCACTGGAGATTCAACGAGGTAGAGGCACTATGGAGGAGAGTGTTGGTGGAAAAATTCACACTTGAGAGCCCCTGGAGTACAAACATCTCTACAGCCTCTCATGGTACCAGAGTATGGAAAAATATAAGAGGCTATTAGAACAAATTCAAGTCAAAGAAGGGGTTTCAACTGCGCAATAGATGTCCATTGCGTGAAGAGCATCCAGAAGAAGTTTTCCACCTCCTCTTGCATTGTAGGATCACTAGGCCGTTGTGGAATATGTTTCTGGTAATTCTGGGCATGAGTTGGACCATGCCAAAATCAATTGTTGAGCTCTTGCAAGCTTGGAGCAGAGAGGGAATTAGCAAGAAATCTCTAAGAACTTGGAATACCAACCTCAAGCCATTTGGTGGACTATCTGGCTTGAAAGAAATGATAGAATGTTTGAAGGCACAAAGAGAAACATTCCCAGCCTTAAACAGAGATGTATTTTTGTTAGCTTTTGGTGCAATCTGGTAATTGAACATGATGTATATGTAACGTTAGATACAATAGAGGGTTTGCACAACCTGTACTTATGCCTGACGAACTGGCTTAGTGCATAAATTTATAATATCTTTAATTACTTATAAAAAAAAATAATACAAGAAACAATTTATTAGGACTAGAAGTGTGAAAAATCCCATAGGAACAACAACAACAAACCCAGTAAATTCCCACAAGTGGGTCTGGAGAAGGCAAGATGTACGCAGCCCTAACCCTACCATGGAAGGGTAGAGAGGTTTTTTTAGGATAGACCCTCAAGCTAAAGAAAAAATGAAAAGAATTAATGGCAGCAAGTAGAACCACACTAATGAATTAGCTTAGCAGATTAAACAACACGAACTATTGCAAGATTGTCCAATTTGCAGTCAAAATCTTTCAGTTCAATTTCAAACTGAACTTACACAGAAACAAAACTAATAACAAAACATGTCTGATTTAGAAACACTAAAATGCATGCATAAACTTCATGTAGCAAAAAGATCAAAACTTGAACCAAATCAAAAGATTTAAAAAAATATATACAAAACCACAAAGCATTAATTTGGAAACACACTAAGCTGAAACAGAGAATAAAAAGTCCAAAAATGTCAAGAACCAAAACCAAGAATTAACTAAGAAGCCCCATAGCAGAGACCAAGAATACAGTAACTTGCTTGATTATTTACATATTTAGAGAAAAGAGACCAAGCGTGCATATAGGTTTTTTAACAGCGTATGTCGGTGCAGTCTTAACTGCAATAAGCCCTCTTTGAGGGCTGACCTTTGCCTCAGTTGGACTATGTTCACTTCAAATAATCAAGAGATGCAACTACTTAGACTTTCATGATTAATACTTTGGGAAAAGGTACAAACATGAATCTTGTAAAAAGTGACTGATCATCCTAGTTATTGCTTTGTAACACTGGTTAGCAGCACAATCATTATGATCATGTCTCTTCCCTCTTTTATCCGCGTGATTGTTTTTTATTCTAGTGGTCTCACAATGTCAAAACTCCCACATCCTCAAGCCATATAATGATGATTATTATGAGAGCACAGCAACACAAATAGAGTTCCGTAGTAAGAATACACTTTCTCTGAACACCTTCGGCGCTTAAGCAGATAAATTCAAACTCAATGATTGTCATCAACAAGATGTAATTTACATGGAAAATCATTATAAGCCAATTGCTGGATACAATGCTTGCCACTTGGCTTGCTTTCTCCCAACAAACCTAAAAGAGAAACTTTTCACTAAAGAACTAACCTTATACTTAGCAGGAAGAAAACGAAATTGCTGCTTCAGTGTATCAACAGTGGAATATTTAGATGCAGCTTCAATCTGAAACAAATTATAAACAAAGTTACGCAAAATACTCTTGACCACCTACAAATTATATGGTGAAAATTGGCATCGTTATATTTGTACCTTAACAGGATTTCTCAAACAAGCCCTCTGAAGTTTCTTTACCTGTAGTTTAGTGTACAGATATATTAAGAATCAGACTTCCCATGCAAAAAGTTTACTCCTCGAAGGTTTCATCAAGAGTGGCACAGCAGAAACTATTAGGCATAAAAATAAATTCCTTAAAGAGAAAAGCAGAACAGGAGCAAATTAACTTGCCATTCACAACAACCCCACCTTCTCATTTTTCTTTCCCAGACAATTTCATGTAATAATCATATTGCTATTACGATACAGAGAATAAGTGCATCTACTGCCATATGATATTTGGAAAATAAAAAAGGAAAATTTTCATTCCTACCCAAGTACTCAGGAAAAATACCTATCTGCCATCAGAGAAGGGAATTTCTCTTAAGAACGGAACCTAGAAAGAGAAATTATCCACACACAGAGAATAGACCATTTATGATTAACAATGGATTCATATAAACCACGTGAAAGCTAACCTTGTTGGACATTGTAGCAGAAAATAGGTAAGTCCTTCGATCATGAGGGATCGCATGCAAAATCTTATCAAGGGCCTTTTCAAATTCCTCATCTAGCAGCCTGTCTGCCTCATCCAATACCTGTTGCATGTACAAGTTCATGACTCAGAATACGCATGCATGCTTATCCAACTAAAGTAATCTGTTGTGAAACACATATTTATATTTTCAAGAAACCTAGACTTGGTTACGAATGGAAATCAAGATATTAAAAGATGGAATTCTAAAACAAGTCTGAATACCATTCACATCGAATATAATGAACTGTATTTTATTTTTGGATACATATTGCTTCAAATTAATGAATTTCTTGCTTGGTCCAATTGTCCGCACCTAAGGCGATGTGCCAGTGTGCCTCATGCTGTAGTTGGGGGAAAAGCATTTAACTGTCAACCCACATGGAGATAAGCAAGTTTCAGAGGAACATATGTAGTCAAATGCTTTCTGCGGCTCAATATGTTGGAAAGTTAAAAAGTAAAGACGTCAATGCTGCAGGAAAAAATGACAAGCAGATTCACCTCTGACAAGAGATATACTGTATGCACACTGTGGGAAATATGGACCAGACGGCATTCGAAATCATATCACTTGCCAAACATCAAAAGGCCTAGCTTTGAACATGCAGCAAATATCACTTTTAATGTCAACAGTGACATAATAACATATCATTCAACCAAATGTCGTGAATCAACATTGCACTTTTGGGTTTTCATCCAAAAGAAAACAAAAAGAGTACATATACAGGCAGAATGAGAACATCTCTGGAACATTTTCAGCATAAGACTCAATGGACAAACTTACCAAGTACTTTATCGTACGAAGAGAAAACCCTTTAGTATTGGCAAGATGATCCAGTAGCCGACCAGGTGTTGCCACCTACATCAGACAGCATCCAAATGAGCACTCAAATAAATGTCAGAGATTAAGCATATTAAAAATCTGTAACAACATACAATAGCTTTAGCAAATCTAGTGTAACAAGTCGTCCACATGGCTTACTAGATCTCTGACACAAAAATGTGGTACTAGATATCAGTACTTACAACAATGTGAGGCCGTTTCCCAAGGGCGATGCTCTGCTGTACTGGACCTATCCCACCAACCAACTGTGAAACAATTACAAGCAATCATTTAACAAAACAACGTCTAGCTGAATGCCAATGTCAACCATCATATATGACTGTTTCAATTCTAACACGGTCTACCCTGTTCTACAGACACATCGCTACAAATACACATTGTCTAACAAGTGGTTATCAACCCTTTGGATTACATTTGAAGGTGAAACTGAGATGTTCATGCATGTAAATATGACTTAGTCAAGCTCACCACTGCACATTTTACTCCAACACCGGATCCTAAAGCTTCAAATTGTTCAGCAATTTGAATCGCGAGCTCTCTGGAATACACAAAGAAAAACGTTGGAGATTAAATCACCAAAGAGCTACAAAATAAGACAAGTAATCAGACAAATAAGGGACCTCGTTGGAGAGAGAACGCAGGCATAAAAGGCATGCGGAGAATCTAATAGGGCCTGCAGTATAGGAATTGCAAAAGCTCCAGTCTTTCCAGAACCCGTTTGAGACAGACCAATTAAGTCTTTGCCTAGAACAAAACCCAATCAAATAGTTTATAAGAATTAATACCTTCACCAAATAGAGGATGATATACAAAAGGTTCAAATAATAAAAAGGGATCAAAATACAAATAATGTTCTTTAGAAAGGTCTTCCAAACAAGCATACAAATTGGAATACTTTTGAGTGCTTCAAAGTCCAATGATAGATAAGAAAATGTATGATGCCAGCAATTTCGGAAATGAACTTTATGCAAAAAGCTCACCCCCCCCCCTACTAGTTTATTAGCAACACTCACATTGTTTGCTTGACTGAATTTTGCATGGTCCACCAAACGTCCCTCAAATGCATCATTATATTCCATAACTTAGTGGAAAATTTGCATTGTACAAACATATGGTTTTCTGACCAGCTAGGAGTCATATAAGGACCTTACAGGAAACCCACATTACCTTTCCCCTAGCCATTCCAAATTTTCAAGTTTCTAAAAAATTTATAGTTCAAAAATATTCTATTCCATGACACTAGATTGTATCAAATACCATCACTTGAGGCAATTGCATAAAGCTGCTGTTATCTAGATTTAAATGTGCTCTGCCTACAGCACCATTGTATCCAGAAACTAATTCTCTATCCCTAGTGACAGGTATTTCATCAGATCCCCCCCCCCTCTCTCTCCCCATGACTAGTGTTTAACATTTTCAAAAGTTGCCCTTTAATTTATAACAATCTGAATCTACACCCTCCCAGTAGCCGAAAAAGGAAGATTCCTAGTTCACAACTCATCCCAACACTTAATTACCTCTCTCCATAAATTTGCTCTACAACAAAATGTTATGTCTCTATTTCGCACTTCTCTATTATCACAATGCTAGAATTTTCCAGTACTTCTCAAACAATGGCTTCCACAAAATCATGTCTTCAGATGTTTTGCTACCACGGGCAAAATAGGATAGTGGAAGTTTCAACCCCACAACCTAAAACACACTAGCATAATCAGCTTAGAACTTTAAACCTATTTTAATTATTAGCACATAGCTTAAATCCACTTGAAATATCATATTTATAAGGAGAAAACAGGCAAAAGATAAGCAAGAAAGAGAACATACGCAAAGGAAAAGATGAAAAACATAAAGAAGGGAAGATTGAAAAAACCTTTAAAGGCATGGGGAATAGCTTCAGCTTGTATTTTAGAAGGAGTTTTCCAACCCAAATTATCACAAGCCTCAATCAGTTGATCAGAAACTCCCAATTCTTTGAAAGACTTCGCTTCCTCTTTGGATTCTTCCATTTAGCGGTTCTCCACAGTTGATTCTATTAAGACAGTAACTTCAAATCAACAAACCGAATCACGTTACTGAAAAGGGACTTAAAGCAAACCGAAAAGTAATCTTTCTCCCAATTTCTTTCTTTTTATTCTACACAATTTAATAATCCTCTTTATTTTCCATGACAAATAAACAATCTCTCACAAAAATCGACTCTGGATATTTCCCTTCAACTTTTCAATACTCAAAGCAGCAAATTTATTGGGAAGATTAAAAAAAATGACTTATGAAGCAAAATATATTCAATATTAACTTATTGATGGAGTTTGTAACTCTCATACTTTATCTAAGCCATCTATGATTATCAAATAGCTCATTCAAAGGCATTTACCATCCAATGTAAAGTTACTTTTTTTTATTTGAGAAAAACAAAATCAAATGTGAAGTCACCTAAGATAAGAAAGACGAATTGTACCATTTAAAGGACGAATTGTATCTCGTGTATAACTCACCAACATATTAACAAATAACTATCACACCTTTTTTTTCCCGAGAGAATAAGGAAATTTTTCCAATTGAAGTAACATTAATCAAAATGGGATTATTTATTAAATTCAGAGTCACCAATTAGGATAATTATTATGGTGTCACAAGTCACCGGTTTTTACAATCCCAAATCGAGGAAACTTGACTCCGTTCTAAAGTCTGCGAAACCAGAAGAACGGGCAAGGAATTCTGTTAATCCGGAAGAAGGTGTTATGCACTCCCAGATTCCGTGGTTTTATCACGATCGCTTTACAATCATATACCTGGCTTAATTAACGGATTATTACGTGTTTTAGAACCTATGTGTGTTTTACTTTTTACCACCTTTTTGTATAACTGTGGTGTCCGAGCCAGCTTGCGTGACCCTCGACTAATTCTACGGGATACCTGCCACCTCTCACCAGCAACAGGTATCAGATAACTCTAACAACAAGGCTTGGATAGATGCGAAGAAATCACCTAGTATTTGCCTGTGCTGGGATTTGAACCTGAGACCTTATGGTTCTCACCCACTTCATTGACAACTAGGCCACACCCTTGGGTGCACCTTTTACCGCTTTTTATTGCTCAATTATTCTTAATTGTGGAATTATCTTGAAACGAATCATGTGTACATGTATTCGTTTTGTTTGGTGGGTTAAGAATCATGTCACACGTACGTGTACACAATTAATAACACTTTATTATTATCAAGATTGTTTGGTCAAGGTCGCGCGAACGCGTACCTTAATTTATTTTGGGAATCATAATTATGTCACGCGAACGTGTACACAATCACGATAATAGATTAAAACGCGTCTAAAGCATTCTACGAATATTTATAAGTTACTATTTTAGGCTAATTTTGAGATTATTTGTGAAGGATTATGGAAAGAAAAACATAATAACGGTAAGCGTGAGAGTTTTATTCTAATCATTTCAACTTGTGGCATTTTGAGCCAATCTTAACGCCCAAAGTGTTCATTCTTATTACACAAATCAGATCAGATCACCACAACGATTTAAACATCAATTCAATATTGCACAAATAACCATCCTAATGAATTACAGTCATTCTTGAACTTCAAACTTCCATTACACTATGTTTAGACAGTGCAGTTGCAAAATTCATTATCCAAACAAAGTTTTACACGCTATCTCGTATTCAACATGCTTGCTGATATTTCAATCGTCTTTAGGACCAAGTTTGAGCTGATGAACATACAATAAACCTGAGGTGACTTAATGACAAAACAACAGTAACTCTAAATAAGGAGGTTAATATGATTTAATCATGTATCCATTGTCAAAGTGTGATTCAAATCATATCATCCTTAACAATTGCATACCTCAGGATCACTATGTGATACATATTCGAATACAGCTATCACATACTACAATGACAGAAATTCAGAATATAACAGATCAACAGAAATCAAGCTGTGAGCTAGTAATTTTGATTATCCACTGAAACCATAAATACAAAGGAGTTGAGACTGACCTACTTGAGCAAGGAAGATGTTAATATGAGCCAAATAAGGGTAGCAAATCAGTCCGAAGAGCTCGGCAAAGTAGATACAACAGATGCAACAACATATAATCGGCACAAACTTCAGAATCCCAGAAAAATGAGAAAACAAGGCAGTGGCAACTTCAAACAGTTTTGCTCTTGATTTTTCCTATTTTTTGTATGAGATTTTTTTGTATTCAAAGATGCAGGAATCCGTGTATTTCTCTTTCTTCCAGATTCGAAACAAGCTCTACAGCTTCACTAAACTCTGAAATTCCCCAAAAAATGTAAAAAACGAATTGAAATTGAACCCAACTTTGTAACCTTGAATTTCAGATCTGAACTCTGTAATTTCAAGCTATTACTAGAGGCCTAAGCGTGTGTGAAAGGGAGGAGTGTGTATGAGTGAGAGGAATCAACAACGACGGCTGCTAGGAGGATCAAGATGGATAAGGGGGAGGCTGCTTAGGGTTTTCTAAAAAGGGGGAAGGGATCTGTTGTCTTTCTCGGGTTTTGGAAAATGGGTGTTTTTATGAGAGGGGGATCCGGTTAGGCCAGTTAAGGAGATGGGCAAACTTAACCCATTAACTAAAACACCCAATTTCAAATTGATTTTGCAAAATGACCTATTTAACTAATTGAATCTAAAAATGCAAAAACGAAGCAAGAATGATTGATGTGTATTTTTTTATTTCATGTATTAATTATGCGCTTAATCTGTAACTAAATCCTAAAATTACAATTTAAAATCTAAAATACTATGAAATTAAGATTTGAATATTTTTTTATGATTTACGATATTTCTAATATACATAAACAATGCGAATAAATTCAAAACAAATAAAAGAAAGGAAAAAAACTTCTCATATTCTATAACAACAATAAAATTATTTTGGACTATTTTTAGGAGTAATTTCCTATGTGGGGCAAAATTTTGGTGCTCACAATAACAATTCACTGTAAGTCTTCATTAATCACAACCATAAATAGCACAAAAAGAAAGGAAAATAAAAGCAGAAAGGGAGAAGAAGATACCTCGAAGTACGTCTGAATACGGAATTGAGGCGGCAGTGGTGTTCTTCAGTTTGTGTACTCCAACTAGAAGTTGCCCTATTTACTTTTAATTTTGCCTTTTAAGTTGTAGGAAAGAAAAGAAAAAAGAAATATAAATAGATTCAAATTTGGGTTCGAATGATAGCAAAAGGACTATATATTTTCCTTTCAAAATATAGAGTAACAATTTTGGTATTAACGAGAGTGTGAATAGATATTTAAAAATCAACTAAATTGTAGCCTATTGAATCGATTTTTAGTTTTTTTTAATAAAATTATATATTTTTAATATAAATTTATAATTGTACCGTTAATTAGGGTAGATTTTTATTTGAAACAATGCATAAGACCTATACCCGAATTTTCAACTACACACTTTATCTTTGCGGAAATCTTATTACCCCCTAAACTTTTTTAAATAAAATAAATACCATCCTAAAACTAGACAACCAAACTCTTAGCAAGTGGTGAACTACACACACTGCCACATGTATATTTAGTACTTTTTTTTTATTCTTTCTTCTTTTTCTTATCCTTTTTTCTTATTTCATATTATACTCATTTTTTTTGTTATTTTATTCTCTTGCTTTTTGTTTTAGTCACCGGTGGCATAAAATGGCGGTCGTCAGAATTTCAAGGACTCCATTTTTTCCGGCGAATTTTTTTTTCTGACGACAAATGTTTGTCCCGATCTAAGTGTGAGTTGCTTTATATATAAAAAAAATTAAATTCTTGAAAGTGTAATTTATGTGTGGGAGGAAGAGCAAAATAAAGAAAAATGAATATAAGCTGAAAATGGTGGTCAGAATTTCAAAGATCCCATTTTTTCCGGTGCAAATTTCTTTTTCGGTGACGGATCAAAAAAACAATGAGCTCCTCAAAAACTTTTTTGCAATCAAACAAAGAAAAATTTGTCTGTTTTGAAAGTGGTGGTTGGTTTGTGGTCTTGAGTCTTGGGCAGCTTGGCTTTTGCTCAATCAGCTTGAGTCAGTTTCAAGAGACTTTTTGCTCTGCATCAACCCTGATTGTTTCACACCCAGCACCATTTGTGTTTGTGGCTCAGTCAGCCTTATATCAAAAAAGAGATTTCTTTTCTTTGATAATCTTTTGTGATATCTTGAATGGCTTTGCTTTTAGAGCAATTTGTCTGCCAGAGAAAATCACAACTCGTAAGAACCTTTTGCATGATGTGCACACTTCATAGTCATTGTTGGATACTACAAAGAATCCCTAATTAATCTTGAGGTTATCTTTGTTTGCTCTACCCGAATAGGCTGACAAGAGTATTTGGGGGGGAGCATTTGCATGAATCCTCAATGCATGTTGACTGTAAAAACTAAGTATACTAGCCAAATTTACTTTGTGCAACTGAAAAGTTAGTAGCAGATTTTGAAATCTTTTCTTGCTTGTTTTGACAAGGACTGACTCAGAGTGAAGGACATAATGATGCAAAGAAACAAGTATTAATAAGAAATGCCCCTGCCGGAAGGACAGAATGAAGATTTTTTATTTTTTTTTATTTTTTATTTTGCGGTAATTAGCCTTAATGAACATGACATGCATTTTGGACTTAACAGCCTGATCTATCAAACTAATCAAATCTTCCCTTTTATCATTCATTGGGGTTTGAAACCAAGCTTCTTTGTGCCGATTATTTGCATCAGACTCACGACTCACTTTCGACTATTGGTGCCCCGAGGAGTTTTCACCAACAAGTCTCTCTCAATTATTTATCTCTACTTATCATCGCTTTAAAGTGCATGTGAAGGTTTTCACCAATAAGTCTCTTCTTTTTTTTCTATATTTCTTTTTTTTTCTTTTCTTGATTCCTTGAGTGAGAACCATGACCATGTCCCTCGTGTGACAACCATTGCTCATTACGGATTTTTCTTGGCATTCTCAAAACTGATCAAGAGGTCTTGTTTGAAAGTTTTTTGGATATGGTTAGAAAGAAAGGGCGGCATGAATGCTCAAAATAAACTCATTTGATGTGGTTGTATACTTACAACTCTTGGAATCGACTCTTTTAAAGGTGAAATAAAAAATTTCACCCAATTTTATATACTGGGGATTTTTGGATTTTTGTTTTGTCTAAATTCTTATTTGGTTGGACCAAACCGTGTAAGGCTACCTACGTATCCTTTTTTTAATGGAATCATGTCAAACGTGTTCAAACATCTGACCTAACTAATTTTTTCATCTTTCTTTCTTTGTCTTTTTTCAAAACAAACTGCCCCGACTTCTATTTTCTAGGGGCATGGAACTTTGAGTGTTCTTTTTTCTTTTTCTTTTTCACTTGAACTTTCTAAGAGTTGTCCCAGTTTGTACTTTGGAAGCATGGACTTTTCTTTTTATTTTTTGTAAACTTTTGACTCTAAACTTGATTCCAAAAGAGGGTGATCAAAGAAAATAACACATGCTCAAAAGGTGTAACAAAGGGTATAAAGTGTTTGGGTAGCAGAAAAAGAACATCCTAGCCTTGAGAATGCCAATCATGGTTTCCTTTCACGACATAGCATTGATGAACATGTCTGTCTTCTTAGTGTGTCATGGTCGAAAGACACTTTTCACCCATTAATGTCAAACTTTCCAATAAACTTCAATTGATTCTTCCTCAAACCCGACCTTCACAATGATTTGAAGGTAAAGATCATTAACCTCCACGGGTAATTATATTCGAGCTTTATTCCAAAGTGTTTAACTCTTTATTCATCCTCAAAAGTTTTTTTTTCTCATTTATCCAATTCAAGCTTAAATCAGTTTTCTAAGATCTGACCAAAAATTATGCATGCATGTCATATCACTAAAACTAGCGGGAAAATAACTAAGCATGGAATGACACAAAAGGAAAAATTATATTTCATTGAGTAAACAACAAGACAAACAACCTAAAATTCGAGTTACAACCCTAAAATAACCCGGCTAATGAAAATAACAACAAAACAGACAGACAAGACTCACACAAACAGAAAAGGAGAAGAAGATACCTCGAATGACGTCTGAATACGGAATGGAGGCGGCAGTGGTGTTCTTCAGTTTGTGTACTCCAACTAAAAGTTGCCCTATTTACTTTTAATTTTGCCTTTTAAGTTGTAGGAAAGAAAAGAAAAAAGAAATATAAATAGATTCATATTTGGGTTCGAACAATAGCAAAAGGACTATATATTTTCCTTTCAAAATATAGAGTAACAATTTTGGCGTTAACGAGAGTGTCAATAGATATTTAAAAATCAACTAAATCGTACCCTATTGAATCGAATTTTAGGTTTCTTTAAAATTATATACTTTTTTATATAAATTTATAATTGTACCGTTAATTAGGGTAGGTGTTTATTTGGGAAAATGCATAAGTACCCCCTGGCCTATACCCAGATTTCCAGCAACACACTTTATCTTTGCGAGAATCCTATTACCCCTCAAACTTTTTTTTAAATGAAATAAATACCACCCTAAAACTGGACAACCAAATTTTTGGCAAGTGGTGAACTACACGCGCTGCCACATGTATATTTAGTACTTTTTTTGTTCTTTCTTCTTTTTCTTATCCTTTTTTCTTATTTCTTATTTCTTATTATTATCATTTTTTTGTTATTTTATTCTCTCTTTTTTTGTTTTGGTCACCGGTGGCATAAAATGGTGGTCGTCGGAATTTCAAAGACTCCATTTTTTCCGACGACAGATTTTTGTCCCGATCTAAGTGTGTTTTGCTTTATATATATATATATATATATATATAATTCTTGAAAGTGTAATTTATGTGTGGGAGGAAGAGCAAAGGAAAGAAAAACGAATATAAACTGAAAATGGTGGTCGGAATTTCAAAGACTCCATTTTTTTCGGTGCAATTTGTTTTCAGTGACAGATCAAAAAACAGTGAGCTCCTCAAAAACTTTCTGGCAATCAACAATCAACAACCAAATTCTTCTTCCTCGTTCTCTTCAAAATTCCGGTTCAACAAATAAAACTTAAAGAATAAAATTTGCACTCGATATCGCCGAAGAATATGGAGAATGCCAGAGCTAATTTCTAGCCAAGTCTATAAGTTAAAAAACTGGAGGAAAGAAAAGGAAAGAGAAAGAAAACCAAGAGAAAAGAAAAATATGAAAATAGTATTTTATAAAAATAAAATTTTAACTTTCTCTGTCTTTCTTACTCTCCCAAAGAGAGTGACATACACTCTCTTCTGCCACATCAGCACTAAGGGTATACTAATTCTATTTAAAAAAGTTTAGGGGGGTAATAGGATTCCCGCAAAGATAAAGTGTGTAATTAAAAATTCGAGTACTTGTCGGGGTGGGTGGGTACTTATGCATTTTTCCTTTTTATTTTATGAAAATAAACCAAAAAATATCGAACCGTACCGAATAAATTTACATGTGAAAAATATATTTATATATTAAATTTAAAAATAATAAAGCATTAAGTTTTTTCTTGGACCTCCGAATTATGAGAACAATTACGAGTCAACAAGTAATTAAACTCAAAATCTTAATTCCCAAACCTATTATATTACTCCTACTGAAACTAAATTATTTTCAGCATATTTACTAGCAAGACACAAAGTATTATAGCGAATATGAGTAACAAACTACAATATATTGAATATGTTTTTTTCGTATGATTTAGATATATTGTTTTGAATATTCTTCTATAGACTTTATTCTTGAGTTCCAATTTGGTTAATATCTTTCCACTCGTGTGTTATATATATATATATATATATATATATATTTATATTTGTCTTTGCTTAGTTTTTTTACGTTGTTGTAGAATAGTTGATGGATCTATACTCTGATCATCTTTCATGTGTTCTTAATTCATCACTCTTTAAACAGTAAAAATATCTAGAGAGTTTGCTAAGTCATATAAAAGTACGTATGATATTGGATTCTACTAGTGACTTATACAAGACATTGAAAAAATAAATCAAAAATTAACCAAACTGTACCGATAACGAAGAGAAACCGACATGATTGATATGATTTCGAAAAGTCTAATTTTGGCTATACGTAATAGAATAACTGAAAAATTGGTATGGTACAAATTTTATAAAATAACTGACCGAACCAAACCATTGACACTCCTAGTCTTAACCTTTTTTCATATACGTTAGTCAGATGATCTATTAATACAAAAATAAGAATATTTAAACATAATCGCTTGTTTTCAAATACCTTACATGTAGAAGTTAAGATCACTTGAGAGATTACACAAATTAAAAAATAAATTGTAATGAACTCCAAAATTAATTGACTCGAAGTAGTTTAAAAAAATAACATCTTATGCCAACTTATGATTTGGATGAAAGAAACAAATCCTACAAAGATCTATTGTGTTATTTTACATATCTCTTGTGTTACTTTTTTAGCCATCTCTTGTGAAAAGAGTCATATAATTAAAATATTGTTTGTAATTAGAAAATCAAATATACCTCGCAATTATAGAACATGTTTGGCTTAGCTAATTGAAAGTACGAAAAAGGATCATAAATACCCCCTTAAGATATTGAAAATAGTTCAATTTTGCTTCCCTTCCACCTATTGGACCATAAATGCCCTTCACGTTACTTTTTGTCTTAAAAATGCCCTTTACACTAACTGATGACTTCTGACGATGTGAGGTTTTGTAAAAATAAACATGGCGCTATTTTATTGGTTGATATTTAAAGATAATTTTTCTTAGATCCATATCTATCCTTAATATTTAACCTGCCCTATAAGACATTTACCTTCTTCTCAGCTGCTCCAATCTCCAACTATTTCTCCTCCAAATCAACAAATCGTATGTATCTCTTTGTTTTTCTCTCAACTCTTTCTCATTAAACCCATCAATCTCTTTTACCACAATCAACATTTATAGAACAAGTTCTTTTATTTTTTTGCTTATTTCTTCTCTAGAAACGCAGAAGTTGATTACTTATAGACTTAGTATATGTCACGACCCAATTTTCACCTATAGGTCGTGATGACGCCCAACACTACGACTAGACAAGCCAACTTAATAAATTAAGCATACATTGACAAAATTTTAAACCAAAAAAATATTAAAACCCAAATTCTACCAATATGTGTGCCAAGACCTGGTGTCATAAGTGCATGAGCATCTAGTAGATTATACAAAACTTCAAATACTGTATGAAATAAAATAGATAGAATGTAAATATAAGAAGAGACACTGGTAGCTGCAGAACGGCTCAGA
>AWOL01S0006623.1:40840-70610 GCA_000715115.1 Nicotiana otophora | reverse complement strand
ATAGACACTCGTCACCTCGCCTATACGTCGTTCACATTCAATTCACATAACAAATAAATTAAGGGTTCTATTACCTCAAGTCAAGGTTAATCACGACCTTTAATTCGCTTTGCAAATTTCAATCAATTATTCAACGACAACTTTTCCTTTTAAATTTGACTCCGAAAGCTTCAAATCTATTCACAAACAATTCAATATACTCAATACGAATCATAGGAATTAATTCCATATGAATTTATAAATTTTCCGGATAAAAATTCAAAATTCATTAAAATATTCGGCAGTGGGACCCACATTTCAAATCTTGGAAAAACTCGCAAACTCCGAACACCCGTTCCGATACGAGTTCAACCATACAAAAATTGTCCAATTCCGATATCAAATGGACCTTCAAATCTAAATTTTTCGTTTTTGGAAAATTTTAGAAAAATCTAATTTTTTTTTCATAAATTCATAGATTCATGATATAAACGAGTATGGAATCATGAAATATAATTAATAGGATAAGGAACACTTACCCCAATGTTTCCTGTAAAAATCGCCCAAAATTTCGCCTTAACTGAACTCAAAACGATCAAAACGTGAAAATACTTTTGGACTCTTCGATATATACACTGCCCAGGCATTTCCACACCTGCGGTGCCTGGGCTCGCACATGCGAGTTCGCATTTGCGAGAAATTCTCGCATCTGCGGAAAAGGGGCTCCTAGCGTATGTCCGCATCTCCGTGATTCGGTGCGCATATGCGGACACGCTTCTGCGAGAAGCTGTCCGCTTCTACGAACGCGCGGGTGCGTGCAGATTTCCGCACCTACAGACTTTTTCCCAGCCACGCCCTGGCGCATATGCGATCGAAGGCTCGCTTCTGCGGTCAAAAATCTGCAGGTGCGATTATAACAGAAGGCAAAAATACAGGTTTTGCTTAAGTCCAATTCTTGATTCGACTTCAATCCGTATCACTCTCGGGGTACTCGGGACCCCGTACGAATATACCAACAAGTCCAATAACACAATACAGACTTACTCGGGGTCTTGTATCATGTCAAACAACGCTGAAATTATAATTCACACCCCAATTCAAACTTTGAGTTTTAAACTTTTCAATTTGCAAATCTCGTGCCAAAACATATTAAATGAATCCGGAATGACTTCAAAATTGGCACACAAGTCATAAATGACATAACAGAGCTGTTCAAATTTCCAGAATCGGATTGCGGGTTCGATATCAAAAAGTCAACCTCGTGATCAAACTTGGAAATCAAGCCTTTAAATTGCTAGTTCCGTTAAATGGTCATAACTTGAGCTAGGGACCTCCAAATTAAATTCTGGGCATACGCCCAAGTCCTAAATCACGACACGGAACTACTGTAACTGTCAAAATACTGATCTGGGTCCGTTTGCTAAAAATATTGACAAAAGTCAACTTAGTTGAGTTTAAAAGCTCTATTTCACATTTTAATCCATTTATCACATGAAAACTTTCAGGAAAATTTTATGGACTGTGCACGTAAGTTGAGGAATGATAAATGGTGCTTTTCGAGATCTTAGAACATATAATTACTTATTAAATTTAAAGATGATATTTTGGGTCATCACAGAGTGCCTTGCTCGAACTCGAAGTAATGTAGGTCGTAGGCTTAGTAGATAGTCCCAGATTGGGAATGGTTGCTCGAACTCAAGTTGATGTAGCCATTGGGCTTTATAGTTGAGTGAGTGTTGCTCGAATTCGTTGATTTACCTTAGGTCTGTTTGCATAATAAATCTCGAAATTGAGGAATTTTTCTTGGATATAAGATATCGCTAAGTCATTATACATGTGTAAGTCATTATACATGTGTTCATGTTTTATGTCAGGGCTCGAGCCAACTATATGGGCATTGCTCGTTTGACCATTTGGCCCTTACAATTATTCCTGTTGAGACCTTGTTGTCATGAAATAACGAAGTAACTTCCTTTGCATCGTTCTTGATAATCATCGTTGATATGTTCAGTGACAATGGTATGCCCCCCCCCCCAGTATTCGAGGTTGATTGTAAGGAGGCCTCAGATACTGAGGTTTCATGTTGAATAATCCATCTTTGTTCCTGATCGAATTCATTAATCCTCGTCTTTGGTCAGACATCTGCAAGGGTTAGTTTCGAAATATAATTGAACGGGGGGGTCGTACCTTAGCAGTAGTATCGTTTTAACCATTTATCATACCTAGCTTGTAGGATTTCCATTATATGGGTAGTATCGGTCTCTCATCGATCTCTGTTCTCAATTGGCAGGGGTCGTACCTTAGCGGTAGTATCGTTTTAGCCATTTATCATACCTAGCTTATAGGATTTCCATTATACGGGCAGTATCGGTCTCTGATCGATCTCTTTTCTCGATTGGAAGCCCTTTTGATAATGAAACCAGAACCTAACTGGTCGTCTTCGACTCTTATTTTTGATTGATATTGATTATGCACATCGGCCCAAGTAATATTTGGGTTACTCGATCAGGTTATGCTTCAACCGCCGTGAAACCGTCGAACTTCGTTCGTTCAAACCTTGAGTGAAAGCCTGAACAACCCAATCATTTGTGGCTGGTTGCAGATCAATTCGTTCTATTTGAAAACGAGATACGAACTCCCTTAGCATCTCGTTATCCTTTTGTCTTACCTTGAACATGTCCGACTTCCCGGTCTCGACTTTTATGGCCCCGGTGCGTGCTTTTACAAAGGAATCTGCAAGCATAGAAAAAGAATCGATAGAATTAGATGGCAAATTATGATACCATATCATTGCTCCCTTTGACAAGGTTTCACCGAATTTCTTCAATAATACGGATTCGATATCATCATCTTCTAGATCGTTCCCTTTGATGGCACATGTGTATGAGGTGACATGTTCATTGGGGTCGATAGTTTCATTGTATTTAGGAATCTCGGGCATGCGGAACTTCTTTGGGATTGGTTTAGGAGCCGCGCTTGGGGGGAAAGGCTTTTGTATGAATGTTTTGGAATCTAAGCCCTTAAATATTGGTGGTGCCCCAGGGATATGATCAACCCTGGAGTTGTATGTCTCTATTTTTTTATCGTTAGCTTCGACTCGCTTTATGAGCTCCTCGAGTATTTTAGATATTTCGGGAGTAGTCCCCGATTCTTGCTCATTTGACTTCACTATGGCTGGCTCCGTTCTGTGGGCAATTTCTCGATATGGACTGGGCTCCGGCCTGCTTGGCAGCGGGTTTAGCTTTGCAACTGAGCGATTTCTGCCTGTTGAGCTTGCAATATTTCGAAAATCATACGCAAGCTGACGTCGTTTTCCTCGACGTTATGGGTATCTCGAGATGTAGGCCGAGTGCCACCATGAATGATATTTTCAGGTTCAGAATATAGGTTTGCCTCAATGGCCACATGCGAATTGATATCTATCGGCACTTCGATTCGAGCTCCAATGACGTTGACAAGTGGTCTTTCGGTACTAGGTGTCAAGTTATTGTTCTCATTTTGAAGACCAGCTTTGTTGTCGATAGGTAAGGCCATTTGATTGGTAGTTAGTCGTTGCTAATCCGAAATCCAAGATACTTTTGGAAACAAGCGCAAAACAGTTTGGTTTTGCAGATTCGTATCAAATAATCATTGTTATCCTTAACCCCACGGTGGGCGCCAAACTATTTACCCGAAAAACGAATAGAGTTGAATTTGTACGTAGTTCTAAGGATATGTGATATATCTTAATACAAATCGTAAGGGTAAACAGAAATATCAAATATTGATTGCCAAGAATGCAAAACAAACAAGATTGTAAAGAAGATGATTTTTAGGACTAAGCAAGATGAATCAATTTATGAAGCTTAAAAGAGTAACTCTTGAATATAGGAGAACGTGGTGCTTGAATTACAATGTAGGCCAAAGAACTTTCCTCTACAGAAATGTAGTCATCCTCTTTATAGTGGAGGATCCTACTTTAGATATAATTAAAAATACATAGTGGAGAACCCATGATAAATCAGATTTTTCCTAATTTCTGCCGAGATTCTTTCCCCCAGTGTGTTTGCAACGGCTCTTGTCTATGAGCTCGAACTCGATCTGCCTCGGTGCTGGTCGATATTGCTTCTAGAGCTCGATGTGGACTCGGAATCAGGTGATGATTCGGGCTCGGTATCGGTTGACCTCTGCCCCTTAAGCTCGAAATCATCTCATCATAGTTCGATTCGGACCCGAGCTCGATAATGACTTCGAGATTGGTTTTTGACCTATACCTAAAATCTAAAGCTCGTTCATACCATCTTCGGAACCCATCTCGATATTACGAAGTCTTTCTTCGATCCATTATGTTTCGACCTCGATCAATCGTATGAAGGCCGAAATCTATTTCGACTGTATACACACACCTCCTTTTTACGGGGAAATGAGTCACTTAAAGTGACATTATTGAAATGGCATTATTTACTTTAGTTTTAAGAGTTGCCACTTGAAATTATTATTACGGTATTCCAAGTCACCGATTTATTTTAAATTCCAATTCAAGGAAATTTGACTCTATATAAGTTTGCGAAACACAGAAGACCGGGTAAGAATTCTGTTAACCTAGGAGAAGGTGTTAGGCGCTCTCGAATTTCGTAGTTTTAGCACGGTCGCTTTACAATCATACTTGACTTGATTATATGATTATTACATAATTTAGAAACCTATGTATTTTTGCCTTTTACCACTTTTAATTACTTGATTTTTATAATTATGGAATTATCTTCAAATGAATCACGTGTACGTATATCCGTTTTGTTTGGTGTGTCAAAATCATGTCATGCATACGTGTACACAATTAATAACACTTAATTATTTATTAAGATTGTTTGGCCAAATTCGCGCGGGCGCGTACCTTGATTTATTTTGGGAATCGTAATTATGTCACGCGGACGTATACATAATCGGGATAATAGATTAAAAGCGTGCCTAAAGCATTCTACGAGTATTTAAGAGTTGTTGTCTTAAGCTAGTTTGAGATTATTGTGAGGCAATAATTTATGGATAAAGAATTATGGGAAAGATGTTTTGAATTAATGCTTATTTAAAGATCGGCCAACTTATGAATTCATTTGTATTGGGCCGATGGACTTAAACATCCGGACCAGATGAAATCCTTTTTCGATGTCACCCCCCACGATCCAACACGTGAAAGAACTCATTACCAACTAATTCCTAAAGACCAAATTTGTGCCAGCCCAATTCTTCTCGATTCTTGGATATACACTACGACCCAAACTCAAAGTAAGACTAAAGGAAATATAAAGAGGAATTTTCAGAAAGCACTATTGTTTAGTGGCTATTGACTTTTTATAGATATTATATATATAATTACTTCCTATAACTACTATTCAGTTGTTACAATAGTGTATCCGTTATATTCGCGCTGCTGTATTCATGAATACAACAACAAATAGCGCCTAAAAACCAGGGTAGTCCAGCTGTACGTGCATGTATTCACATGTATTTGCGCCATGTATTCATGAATACAACAACAAAAAACGCCTAAAATCAGGACGGTCAAGTTGTACGCACATGTATTCACATGTATCCTCGTTGTTGTATTCATGAATACATCAGTAAAAAGCGCCTAAAATCAGGGCAATTCAGCTGTACACACATGTATTCACGCCATGTATTCGTGAATACAGCAGCAAAAAGCGCCTAAAATCAGGGCAGTCCAATTGTACACGCATGTATTCACATGTATTCGCGCTGTTGTATTCATGAATACATCAGTAAAAAGCGCCTAAAATCAGGGCAGTCCCAGTTGTACGCGCATGTATTCACATGTATTCGTGCCATGTATTCGTGAATACAGTAACGGAAATCACCTTAAAAATAGGTATGTCCAGCTGTCTAAAAGAGAAAAAACATAAATAGCGTATTTCATGTCTTATTTCACGCCTCAATGGTAGTATATACCATAAATACTTATTTTGCTATAAAATATAAAACGTAGCTATAGAAAATAATATTTTAAAATAATTTTGGTTTATAATAAATTGGGTGTATACCTTTGCTATAAGAGGTAAAATTTCCAAATATAAATCAAATTTTGATTCTCTTGTTAAACAATGTTCAAGCCTATTGCTCATTAATTCCAACTCACTGCCATGACACACTAACACTAGAGAAACCTCTAATAACAACATTTGAACTTAACTCTTTCATATCATTTTTCCAAGTTCTAACAAGAACGATTCATAAAGCAAAACAGAAACATATTAATGAAGCAAAAATATGAACCCATTTGGATCTAGCTACTTACAACACAAATGAACCAACATAACTCATAGACATCAACATTTAATATGACCCGATTAACTTTATCATGCTATAATTCATTGAACAAATAAAGTAATGAAAAAGAGTAACAAAGTAAGCCAAATAACAGTAAAGTGTAAATGACTCTTAACTGATTCAACCTTATCCAATAACATAGTCCTTATCTGTATTTTTTCTGTATCTTTTTGTTAGCCTTTTCTTTAGGAGTTTGTTAGGTTGTATGTTGTAATGACTCGGCCGGTCGTTTCGAGAGTTATAACCCTGTTTTTCCTATTCCTATTTCTTTTTGTGTTATTCAGCTACATTATGTTATATCGGGTTAGTTGGTTCGAGTCCGGAAGGAACTCGGAGTGAAATGAGACACTTAGTCTCATAATTGAAAATTTTAAGTTAGAAAAGTGGACCGGATATGGACCTATATATGAACGACCTCAGATTTGAATTTTGATGATTCCAATAGCTCCGTATGGTAATTTTGGGCTTAGAAACGTGTCCGAAATATTATTTAAAAGTCCATAGAGGAATTAGGCTTGAAATGCCGAAAGTTTTATTTTTGAGAAGATTGACCGGGGGGTGACTTTTTGATATCGGAGTCGGAATCCGATTCTGAAAATTGAAATATCTCTATTATGTCATTTAGGACTTGTGTGCAAAATTTGAGGTCAATCGGACGTGATTTGGTAGGTTCCGGAGTTGTTTGTAGAAATTAGAAATTTCAAAGTTCATTAGGCTTGAATTGGGGTGTAATTCATGGTTTTAGCGTTGTTTGAGGTGATTTGAGGATTCGACTAAGTTTGTATGATATTTTAGGACTTGTTGGCATATTTGGTTGAGGTCCCGAGGGCCTCGGGTGAGTTTCGGATGGTTAACGGATCAAAAATTGAACTAGAACAGCAGCTGCAATTTCCTTGCAATTTCCTTCTATTGGAAATTGCTTCTGCCCAGAAATCGACGCCCAGATCGAGCTCAGGGTCGAGATCCACGATCGAAGCCCAGATCAAGCTCAGGGTTGAGGGCCACGATCGAATCCCAAATCGAGCGCAGGGTCGAGGGGCACGATCGAAGCCATGATCGAGCCTAGAATCGAGGGCCACGATCGAAGGCATGATCGAGCTCAGGGTCGAGGGCCACGATCGAAGCCATAATCGAGCCCAGGATCGAGAACCAGGATCGAGGGGCAGGACCGAGGACCAGGATCGAGGGCCTCGATCGAAGGCCTCGATCGAAGGCCAAGATCAAGGGCCAAGATCGAGGCAGAACCGAGGATGTCAGGGCAGAATTAATAAAAAATAGGGACTTCGTCCCATTTGCCATTTTTGACAAATTGAAGCTTGGGGAGATGCGATTTTGATATATTTTCAAGGAAAACTTGAGCTAAGTTTCTTGTGATCATTTCTACTCCATAATATTGAATTATCATCGAATAATCCGACTAGATTACATGATTTTGAGGTGTAAATCAGAGATTGGAACTTAGAAAAATTGAAAATAAGATTTGTAGATTTGAGGGTCGAGTTGAGGTCGGATTTTGGTAAAATTGGTATGGATAAACTCGTGGTTGAATGGGCTTTCGGATTTTGTAACTTTTGTCAGGTTACGAGATGTGGGCCCTACACGCGATTTTTGAGCCAATTTAGGGTTTTGGTTTAATTTTGAAGCTTTTCTTGTGGAATTTATTCCATTAGCGTATATTGATGGTATTATACTGATTTTGGATAGATTTGGAGCATTTGGAGGCAGAGTCCAGAGGCAAGAGCATTGCGGGGTAGAGATTTAACCGATTTGAGGTAAGTAACGATTGTAAATCTAATCCTGAGGGTATGAAACCCCGAATTTCGTATCATTCTATTATTTTGAAGTGACGCACATACTAGGTGACGGGCGTGTGGGCATGCACTGTTGGGGGATTTGTGACTTGGTCTGTCCTGTAGCAACTGTAAAGTTGCATACTTTGTTGAAACCATTTGATACTTATATGTTTTAGAAAGATTTCTGTAAATTGGGCTGAATGCCATGTTTGGGCCTTGCGTCAATGCTGTTTGGACCCTTAGGGGCTGTTTCTTACCATCCTCTCACTGTTTTTGATTGAAAATCTATACTCAATCATGTTTATATTTGTTTACCGCATAACTCAGTTTTATGACTCTATTTTGATGCATATAAATGTTTTGGGCCGAATGCCCTGTTTTACTGAAATGCCCGAGGGCCTAATTTGTGAGGATGAGTGTGGATCGGAGCTGCCCGCCTGCAGCATACTTTATGACTGAGTGAGTCCGAGGGCCTGATTTGTGAGGATGAGTATGGATCGGGGCTGCCCGCCTGTAACATACTTTATTATTATCGCACGTGAGTTTTTCGTGCAGATTATAGCGCTTGAGCTGAAGAAGCCCCTCCGGAGTCTGCACACACCTCCAGTGAGCACAGGTACCTACTGAGTGCGAGTGCCGAGTGCAGAGTGACTGGAAGGCAAGAGTGATTGTGAGGTATGCCCGAGTGGCAAGAGTGATTGTGAGGTATGCCCGAGTGGCAAGAGTGATTGTGAGGTATGCCCGAGTGGCACGAGTGACTGTGAGGTTTGCCCGATGGGCTGTTTATGATTTTATCATTTTTGCTCACCTTTGCATTGAGCCTTTATTTGAAAAACTGTTGGAAAAATGTCTTTGAATGATTTTTACTGGAACTGGGTTTAAACGAGATGTTTGATTCAAATCATGATTTTTAAAAGCATGTGGTATTTTACTGAGATTTTCCTGATATGAACGTTATATGCTTTATTTGCTTCTGCGATCCCAAGCGCACCTGCGATCCTTCGTCCGCAACTGCAGTCGCGCAAATGCGGAATTTTCCTCCGCACCTGCGGCCATTCCTCTATTCTCCCTTTTCCACTTCTGTGCTCCCACGCTCGCTTCTGTGAGCTCGCACATGGGAGACAAATCCTGCAGGTGCGATTGCATCAGATGACAGAAAGTTTCTAGCTTTGTTCTAAGTCCAAATTTCGATTCGTTAACCATCCGAAACTCACCTGAGGCCCCCGGGACCTCAACCAAATACATCAACAAGTCCTAAAACATCATACGAAGTTAGTCGAAGCCTCAAATCACATCAACCAACGCTAAAAATACAAATCATACCTCAATTCAAGCCTAATGAAATCAAAAAATTCCAACTTCTACATTCGATGTCGAAACCTATCAAATCAAGTCCGATTGACCTCAAATTTTGCACACTAGTCACAAATGACATAACAGACCTATTCAAATTTTCAGAATCGGATTCCCACCATGATATCAAAAAGTCAACTCTCCGGTCAAACTTTCAAGCTTAAATTTCTATTTTAGCCATTTCAAGCCAAATTTAACTACGGGCTTTCAAATAATTTTTCGGACATGCTCCTACGTCCAAAATCACCATACGGAGCCATTGGAATCATCAAAACTCTATTCCGGGGTCGTTTACACATAAGTCGACATCCGATCACTATTTCAACTTAAACTTTAAACCTTGGAACTAAGTGTTCCAATTTATTCTAAAACCTCACCGGACCCGAACCAATTACCCTGGCAAGTCACATAACAACTGTAAAGCATAAGTTGAACAGTAAATAGGAAAACGGGACTGTAATATTACAATTATCTAAGTAAAGGTTCATCGCACAAAAGTCACTTCTAAAAGATAATCAAGTGAAGGTTCATGCCACAAAAATAACTATTCTAATCTTTGTTACTTAAACTTCCCTCTTGTGGAATGAACCTTCACAAGAACTAGAATTGCTAGATTTTCCTAAAGACAAAAAGTAGATATACAAGTGAATTAAAGAAATTAAGAAACCTGCAAATTTTCAGAACTTGAAAATAAGAGAAGTAGGTAGTACTTTATTATTGCTAGTTGCTGAATTACATCAAATATTGTTGGATCCTTTGAGTGATGTTACTTTAACTTATTACCAAACTTGGTACGGTGATAAAATAACTTTTTCTAAAGAAAAACAATTCATCCTGTCTCAAAATCTCGCCAATTAAATTTGTTTCTGTCACCTTCTACATTTTCCCAACGGTACCAACTCTTTCATGACATAACTCCATACACTAAGTTTGTAAACCTTGCCTTCTGGCTACATTTAAGGCTGAAAATATGGAATCCAAAAGATGAAGCGGTCACATGTTTGTGTTTGAAATTTCACTAGTAATGACGTCTCTTGTCACACCTCCTTCGCGTCCGACCCTTTTCGGCTGAGGCCTATCTATGTATAATATTAAGGAGCCATCGAGATCTCATAAACCTTGGCAAAAATCTTATATATATGTGTATACCTTGGATATAAGTATATAAATAACTTGAAATCATGAACATTAAAAATCTTTAGGGGCATCGGTTGAGTAGAATAGTAATGCCCCGTCATATTAAAATTTTGAGTCCGCATTTATTGCACTATATAAATACGGGATACTAAAATTTTGAATCTGTATTATGTACTAAACTACTATACAGAATAATATAAATACGAAATGTTACATGCACCGGACTAATAAAGTCTATTGAGTCGGTTGCTATAGTATAAGAATCTCAGTTGTCCTTTGAATAATTTCACAAGTCCCAAAATTGAGTTTAGCCATCAAATAGCAGGCAATTCTCCAATTTCCTCTTTTATAGAGTTGGAATTTGGATATTATTGTCTTTTTAACATGGAGACACACGTAAACGAAGAAATCGATGTTGAAAAAAGGAAAAAGCAAATAGGAATCATCGGCGCCGGAATAAGTGGTCTTGTTGCATGCAAACACGCACTAGAACAGGGCTCATATTATGTGTCGTATTTCTTTTTTACACGCTCTGTAAAAAATATTAATTAACAAAGAGATTAAATTATTCTATCCTTATTTATGTCTTAAGATATAATCTCTATTCATTAAATATTTATTCTATTTATGTGTTATCTTTGTCCTCAAGAACAATTATTACTAAGGATGAAAAAAATAATAATAATCAATTTTGTTTTGAACTTCTAAAATGACAAATAATTCGAAACAACTATTTTATAACCATGAATATGAGAGGGAGGGAGTAATTGATTAACTTTACCATGTCTACCCTAACGTCATTCACAGCATTGATGTTGAACAATTTATTACCAGGTTTACAACAATTATTTCAAAAATAATGCTAAATCGATAATTAACATGGAAATGCTACTGAAAACAAAGTAAAAGGTCGACAAAAAGAAAGTCAAGTTCCATGGAGTAAATGCCACTATTTTATATCTACTAACAACTGCAGCATGACATACAAAATTTGTGATCCTTAACAGCGTATAAGTCTATAGGGTTGTTTGGCTGGGAAAATAAGTTGTCCCATGATTAATTATCTCGGGATTAGTTATCGCTACAAACTTCAGGATTAGTTATACCATGATTTTATCCCAACCAAATATGGGATAGAGTCTTCTCAAATTTAATCCCGAAATTAATTATTCATTATCCCTTGTACCAAACGAGCCCTAATAGACTTAAAATCCAGCCAGCAACAGAATTCATCCCAGGGACGCCCATCAGTATAGTTAGAATTCATCAGTAGCGGTTTAATAAAGCTTCACAAATTCATTACAACAAGCAGAACGAGAAGTAGCTGACGAGAATTACAGAAAATGCAATCCTCTATTTCAATTAGAACATCATCGCTTATTTAGATATAACTTTTCATTTTTTACCAACATTCAAGAAAACATTCCTACCTCACTACTTTAATGCAGCATTAGATATCATCAAAACGCCTATGAGCCACTTAAACTTGCATCATTTTGCTATCCCGGTAAACAAACTTACAACTTTCTCGTTTAGATACTCAAAATTGAGAGAATAAGTATTACTAAATACCTCTGAACGTTGACCATGCTTGTGTGACAACGCCGTGTGTGATGTGACAATAGTGCGTGCCAATCACGCGAATTAGACGTGTGAATTCACTTTATTGGAATAAAAAATACTTAAAAAAGACAGAAACTAAAAATGAAAAGAAAAACACAAATGACCCCCCACCCCCACCCCCACCCCATCTTCTTCATTACCCCTCTCATCACAGTCCTCTTATCTCTTCCTTTTTCTTTTGTTTTTTTCGTTAACATTTTCCCTTTCCTTCCGATTCTTCTTCTGTCTTGACACAAAAGAAAACTCTTTTTTCTCTTCCTCTGTATGTTCCGTCGTTCATAGTTCCAAAGCAAAAAATCTTCGAACTTAAAATTGAATCAATAAAATCCGTAGTATTTCACAACAAAGGAATCAAAACTTAAAAAATGAGCAGCATAGGAACAGGTTGTGACTTATTGGTGACAATATTCTTGCCGGACGACAAAGTATTTCAGATCGAATATGCTGGCAAAGCCATCGATAACAGTGGAAACGAGTTATTCAGTGGTGCTTAAAGGTTCTATGGTTGAGTCACACTTTGACCATTGAAAATGATGTCTTGGGGGGGTTTGGCGGGCTCCTGGCAGAGCTACGGTGATGAAGAAAGGAAAGAAAGAAAAAATTAGAAATTCAGTAAATTGATTTTGAAAAAAATAAAAAAATAAATAGGGCCCACAGATTACAAATGTCAAGCACTAAATGGTCTTACTATCTGACGTGTTATTCATGTAAGGCGATTGAGATAGACGCTTCAAAGGAGGGTTTATTACAGTACAAACGAATTGAGTTAAAAGTTTCTAAACGGGAAAAGTGCAAGTTTATTTACCGGGATGGCAAACTGATGCAAGTTTAAGTGGCTCATAGGCCGTTTTGCTGATAGGATAATTGACCTTCCAGTTCCATTATGGATACTGGTCAAGCTGAATCTCAATACGTGCACTATCACGTTGCTCAATTTAGTGAGGAATGCGAGGAATGGATGTCTAGATAGTATGCAAGCAGATGTGGACAGTAAGAGACTTTTCGGCATAAAATCAAATAACACATTTGGCACAACTCTGGCCTCCAACAATTGCTTAAACCCCAATAAAGGTACGATTACATGTACATAAATAAGCAATTCTATAAACAATACAAGTCCTGGAAAAAAATTTATAGAAGTATATGGATCATAAACTTCGCCCATAAAAGATAATATGGATATCATAAACTTCAGATGCAGTCTAAGGAATCTGCAAATCCAAGAATATACGAGTAAAAACATTGTTAGAAAATTATTTTTAATATTTGGGAAAAGACTTCAATCTTAATTACAAGTAATACTTGAAAGAGCAAACAATAGAAGCTCACCGTGGCGAACATCTATAGTCAAAATTTTCAATCAAACAGAATCACTTTTTTGTGAGGAAAAAGTAGATTACAAATAGAAGAACAAAGGTACATAGAAGGAGTCAAGATGTCCTTGATAGCAAAATTACGTTTAAAGCAATAAGATATATGGAGGTACCTTATCTCTTTAAGGAAATGCTGAAACATCTCTGTTATGAGCTTATCGCATTCTAGATCAAGCATGATGACACATGACCTGACCTTGGCCACAGTCTCAAGGACCAAGGCCCTTTTACTATATGATCTGCTGCACTCGTCATGAAATTCTCAAAGGATGAAACAATTAATTGAAAGACATCCTGTGTGTCAACCAAATGGAATGTTATTAGACGGCCGATAAGGAAGGATAATGAGAGAGTGAATTTCCAACACCTTCATTTTGTCATCATCGTATGGAGCGTCTGGATCAGAAATTCTAGTTATTTCAAAATGTGTAGAGTCAGAAAGACCTATCAAATATTAGTCTAAGGCAGTAACGGAGTAAATCTACAGGTTACTTGTCAGTTGATCGTCCAAAGGATAGGGAAAAAAGAAATTCAGTTGTTTGCATCCAAACTTAGAAACTCAATAACCACAGAGGATTCACAATACTAAATATGATTTGGTGCAAAGGAAAATCTGGTTAAAAAATCTTTTTTTAAAGCCTGCTTCAAGTTCATATCAATGCATAACACCAACAAGTGCAACAATGCAGCACCAAAAAGAGAGGGAGAACAAGGAGTATCTTGTCCATCCCATTTGCCTGGAGATGATTTTACGACATCCAAGACAAAGTTCACAAGAAAAAAGAAGAAAGAATCAAATTCAACAATTGCAATGACAAAGAAACTACACAAAGTACTTGTGGAAGCAAGGTATAAGTTCAAATATAAAGCAACTAGAAACAAATTTATATAAGATAGGGAGAGTCACCTTAACATTTAAGAATCTTCCACGAGGGACTCGTATTTGCTATTTGACCTTGGGATAGAAGAGAAGGTGCCTGGGGGGAGAGAGAAGACGAGAGCAGATATTATGGATTCTCAATGACAAAAGATGCTTCAAGGTTCAAGCTGTTGTTCACACAACTTGGTGGCACATTTGACCTCATGCACTGTTTGGTGAACTTCCCAGATTTGGAAGTGCACAACACAGCAAAAATGAAGCCAAACTTTGTGCATAATATACCTCCATCATGCAGAAAGTAAAACAGAATGCACTGTTTGGGGATATTCTGGTCACTGTTTATTTCAGCACCAGTACCAGATCTGCATTCTTTAGTAACAGCTGATAATCAGGGTAGATATGATTGCTCTAGTTTACCCCAATTGTTATCCTTGGCTTGCTTCATATCAGCTAAATAATGTCAGCGATAACAAGATTAAATTTCATAGACATCATCTGCTCCGTCAAGTTTCTCTAGAGATAAGATGGGGAAAAGGCTCAAGCTTCACAAGATTCTTTGAACAACATCACAAAGAATCCTTCTATGACTGGATACAAATCACAAGCATCATCTATGAGGTGAACCAATGCAAATCCCCCCACCACAAAGAAAAAGGAAAGAGAAAAAAGAGGTGCGAGCATATAAAGTAACATGTCATGGTTGCCTAATTGATATCATAACAAGACAATTTCTGAAATATGTGCGCAGGTGGTATATTTCTAACGGACAACAAAAATAACAATTAAAGAGGGGGGGGGAGGAAGCAACACAAGTATAATCATACTCAAAAGAGGCTCCATCAACAGCAAACATAGAGATGCTTAGCCACCTGTCAATTCTTGCTCATATTGACTGACTCATAACTCTTTCGAACAAAATTTCTCACGAGTATGTACCATGTGACATTATTGGGAATGAAACCAACAGCTATGCCTCTAGTAAGCAGGGTATAAGCATCATCAAGCATGTGCATTTTACAATAGGAAGAAATCAAGGTGTTATAAGTGAAAGCATCAGCACAAACTCCTTCAACTTCTAATTTTTCAAAGAGGCTGTGAGCTTCTCGAATTCGACCATTGTTACAAAAGCCATTTATTAGACTGTTGTACGTGACTATATCAGGTGCCAATCCACGATGTACCAGGTCTCTCAGAAACTCAAGGGCATTTTGAACCTTCCCTATTCTACAAAAGCCATTGACCAAGATGTTGCATGTTACATGATTAGGTTTTATTCCCTTTGTCAGCATTTCTTCAAAAAGTCCAACTGCTCTCTCAATTGCTCCATCATTGCAAAGTGCTTTTACGAGGCCATTGTATGTGATTTCATCAAGGGGACATCCTCTGAATAGCATATCATTCACAAGCTTAAGCGCCTCTTGGGTTTTACCTTTCCTCAAGAAAGCATGAATCAATGTGTTGTAGGTAACTGTATTGGCAATAACTCCCTCAAGGAACATATCTCGATACATCCCCAATGCTTCACCCATCTTGTCTACCTTGCAAAAACCTGAAATCAAAGCATTGAATGTGAAAATGTCTGGTTTACATCCTTTGCTTGACATGTCACCAAAAATTTCTAATGCCTGTTGAATCATTCCTTGTTTACACAAAGCTGATATAAGAGAGTTAAAACCCACTATATTTAGGCTGAGACCTTTTGCTGACATCTCAGTAACAAGGTCATAAGCTTCCTGTAGACGGCCAGCCTTGGAGAAGCCATCAATCAAGGTTGTGTACGTGATCACATTGGGCTGGCAACCTTTGGATGACATTTCTTTTACAACTTCATGAGCCGAAGACAAAGATCCCTTCTTGCAAAGACCTCGAATCAGAATGTTGTATGTATAAACATCTGGTTGATAACCTTTAATCAACATGTTCTCATTCAGAATGACTTTTGCTTCATCGAACCGCCCATTAGTCACATAGCCATTAATCAACATATTAAAGATGATATTATTCTGCTCAGGTGCTTTGTTGAGAAGAACCCTTGCTTCATCAACTCGCCCTGTTCGACATAAAGCATGCATCAGAAAGCCATAAGTTATAGCATCGGGGGTGAAACCTCGGAGAAGCATCCGATCCACCAGTTTTGCAGCCTCATGAATCCTATCAGCTCGACAAAGCCCATGGATAATGTCATTGAAAGTATTGATGTCGGGTATGCAACCCATAAGAAACATCTCCTCCAAAAGTTTCAATGCATCATTTACCCTATCAGACTTTGAAAGTGCACGAATAAGAATCTGGTAAATCACTGAATTTGGTACACACCCATGTTTTGTCATGTCTCTAAGAAGTGAACAAGCAGAGTCTACCTCATTGACTATACATAATGCTTGTATCACTCGAGAAAAAGTGAATACAGAAGGAGAAATACCTTTCCCTAACATTTCATAAAACACATTCGGAGCAACTTTTGGACAATTTTCAGCCAACAGAATATCCAATACTTGATTATATGACTTAAATGTGGGTTCACATGAGAAAGTATTCCACATATCCAATAGTATTCTAGTTGCCTGCCCTGGTAAACCAGCTCTTCCATAATGCTTCATTATCACAATAAAGAGGGACTCTTTGAAAACTACCCCTTCATCTTTCATCTGTAATAACAATCTATCTATAATCTTAAATTCCTTGGCAGCCCCAAGTTTGTCAATCAATGTATAGTAGACATCAAATGAGTGGCAATAGCTCGTCTGGCTACCGGCCCACTGGAATAGCTCCATCGATGTTGGTACATCCAAAGGCAGTGCCAATAATTTATTGAGCTGATACGGGGTAATTTTATTAAGTGATCTTCGGAGTTGCTTGAGGTTAAAAGGCTTAAGCAATCTTTCCCATTCATTCTCGGACTCCGACCCACCACTGCCTTTAGCGTTACCACACTTGTCATCAGTCATACAAGTACAAAATGCAAAAGAAGGGTTCTTATACAGAGTTCCTAGCTCTTCACGTATATGAATCAAAAGTTTCGACCTTTTCAGCATACCTTCAAATGGGCAGTGCAGAAATTTCATAAACTAGCCATTATATGTTATTCAGATACTTATTCAAGAATTGCCAAGATAGCTTCTCCAATTTGGTTTATGAATAAACCCATTTTAGCTCCACATTGTAAGCGAAGACATTTCTTTTCCTACAACATTCAAGAATAAGATTAAAAACCATCAACCAGATTGATAATGTACAAAAACAAAAACCAAAGACATATATTAATAGAAATTGTGGACACAGGAATTGAGGTCCACTGTTCCACAGAAACTTGCCAGTCATAACAACGTAAAACCAAACAATATAATTTAAATATAAAATCAAAAACAATTGCAGAATAACAATTTATTAGTATCAAACTATCATTCCGAACATAATTTACTTCACAATCGTTCGAACGAGTGTTTGTATAGTGAACACAAACTATAGTATCAATCTCTAGTAAAATTCAATTCAGTTCAAAAATCACAATTTTTCTTAATAATGATTCACAAATCACAATTCAAAATCAAATTTTAAGCCAAATCAATTTACCAATCCAATTCAATTCAAGTTCAATCACGATTTTCCAAAAAATCGTGTTTCTAAGAGACAAAGGAAAACTTGTTGATTTCACCAAAAACTTAACGTGATGACTGAAAATTCACAGCACATTGCCCGCCTAGAGTTTTTCTTTTCTTGCAAAATAGCATCTCGGTAAGGGAAAGCTTCAATTTCAAGCAAAATTCATTCTTCTTTCACACAAAAAATAGCAAAAACAGAGGATTTCCCAAACTCTTGTTTCCATCAGTTCTGATGCCATTCCTGTCACAAGGAGTAAAAGTATTACTCTCTTATCTCTCATAAACTGCAATAATCTCCGCTTCCCCTAGAAATCTCTTACTCTCAGCAACATCCTGATCTCGCTTTTAGGTAATTTCTCTACTAAATCTCCTGTCCTTCAAGTAGACCATCGTGCTTTATTCCTTATGGTTACTTTTGTTGTTTCTTCTCATGGATGATAGATAGATTAACGTTTGACTCATTTAAAGGTGCTATCTTTATCCCTATCTGTATGCCACTAATATAATGATTGTTTGGCAAATATTCTAGGATTGTTCACGTCTTTTTCCTTTACATTGACATGCTTCCTTTAGTTTTCTTGTAATACAATATTTTGCCCTCGCCTTTTGTCCCAAGTGAAAGAAGAGAATTTAATGAGTTCAGCAACCTTGAAAAACTTGAAAGAAAAAAATCACAAATTGTCAAACTAATAATATTCCTTCTCATACGCTGAATAAAGTTCTGCATTTCTGTTTCATATTAGAACGAACAGTTTTAAAGCCATATTGGCATACTTATACATCTTAGATGATGCAAGTACCACATAAGCAATTATCCTTGAATATTCTAGTAGTTAATATGTTGTTGTATTCAATTTTACCCCAAGAAATGGGGAATGACTGAACATAAGTTTAATTGAGAACAGGCTCAAATAGAGCAGAATGGATAAAAAATGATTCATATAGCCGACTCCAACTAGCATTTATTTATTGTTTTTGTTGTACTTCTATGTGCTAATTTTATTACTAGAGCTAGCTGCTGTTGTTTGCATTGCTGCTTGCATCTGTTTATCCTCATTGCTGGTTGCATTAGGATAAGCGGAAAGAATGGAATAACATCATTAAAAAGAAAAAGGCTGAAAAAGTGGAATAAGAATCCTCCACTTTTGGTTGTAATTGTCAAGTTGAGCACAGCTTAATTTGTACATCTTCTGGCTTAAACTTTGTCACACCTCGTTTTTGCGGGGTAAAGGAGTTTTTCCAATTAAAGTGACTTTATTTGAAATGGGATTGATTTTATTTTATTTTTAGAAGAGTCGCCACTTGGAATAATTATTTAAGATGTCCCAAATCACCATTTATTTTAAAATCCTAATTCAAGGAAAGTTGACTCTATTTACGGTTTGCGAACACAGAAGGCCGGGTAAGGAATTCTGTGAACTCGGGAGAAGATGTGAGGCACTCCCGGATTCCGTGATTTTAGCACGGTCGCTTTACAATTACACTTGGCTTAATTACTTGATTATGACATGTTTTAGACCTATGTGCATTTTTACCTTTTACCGCTTTTATTATATATTTAAACCACTTTTAGTATTTCTGGAATTTATTTGAACAAGTTACGATGTCTTACACTTGCCGTTCTATACATACCGCAAATCGCGCCACGTGAAACGCACCCGCATTTTACGACATGTTTATTTTTATTAAATGATTTGAAGTTATAGGGTCAAGCCATGCAAAAGTACCCCTGAGTTTTGGAGTTATGTCTAAGGGTGGGCATTCGGTACTTCGGTTCGGTATTCGGTTTATCAATTGTGTATACCAAATACCGTACCAAAGTAGTTCGGTACGGTTCTGTATTTCTTATTTTGGTTCGATATGGTTTCAGTACGGTTTCGGTTTGATACATAATGTATCACGTTGTGCTAACACTGCTAAGAGCCTAAGCAAGCAGAAACAAAATTGCACTGCATTCCTAAAAGGTTATAAAATTCATTTGGACTACGCCCAAGTTGAATAAATCAACAAATTGCCATAGAGTCCAAAGGTGTGGGAAAAAAGAAAGAAGGCAAAAGGAACTATATTTTGGAACCATAGGAGAAGAAAACAGAATACTAATCTTTAAGAGTTTTGCTTTAGATCCCTTTCTAAAGTGACAACAACGTCAAATATTTGTGGCTAACAAATAACATTATGCCAATACATACGTTTATACTTTATAGTTTATACCGCCTTTTGTACCCAAAAAAGAAGCTATTGGTTACAAAATACAAACTGAAGATTGAAGAATGAAGAAGTTGTGAACCTGTTGAAGAGTTGGAGATTGAAGAATGAAGGTAAAAAATGAGGAAACAAGCCGTCACACTTGAGAGTCGTCGGCGCAGAGGTTGTGAAGTCGCTGTGACGCCGTCTCTATCGCACTCGCAGCACTCGCAATCGCAGACGATCTGTTCTTCACTTCTTAGTTTTTTCTTGAGATTTGAGAGAAACCTAATTCTAATTCCTATAGTTAGAAACAAGGGAAAGAGACTAAGAGAGTAAGGGACTTGGGCTTAGTCTTATTGGGCTAGAAATACAAACATAAAATTTTGGGTTGGGCTAGGGCAGTGTAGGACTAGGATAGGAATTAGGAAACACATGAAATACTTAAATAATTCGGTATTTCGGTATACCGAAGTATCGACCGTACCGTTATACTGAATAACCGAAAATTTAATACCGAAATACTGAAAAAAACAAAACCGAAATACCGAATTAATTCGGTCCGGTTCGGAATTCGGTTTTTCGGATTTTATGCCCACCCCTAGTTATGTCATGACTATGCCACAGGAACTGTACCCATAGCCATGACAATTCATATTATTGATCGTGCCTAAAGCAAGCTACGATATTCATAAATTATTTATCTCTTGCAAATCCGAGACAATTATTTTGTCTATCTTTACTCTTCTCTTTCTCTTTTTGTGACGAGTCTTGAATTGATTCACGACTCGCCTCACTCCCTCACAATAGATATTTCCGCTCTTTCTTTTTTTTTATGTAATGGACCTTGGATGTACCGCAACCCACATCTCTCACTCACAATTATTCTTTCTATTACACATGGGGCCGCGCCTCTAACCTAGGCCTAAATCAATCAAAAGAAGCACCTTGGGTTCTTTCTCAATTATCAAGCCAATTATTAAGAGGCCTAATTACTGAAACAGGCAGTTAAACAAATTCCTATCAGCACTTCAATAATTAAAACCAAAAAATCACACGGCCAATATCAGAACCCATGTTCAACTTCACAGGGCCCATTATTGCTCAATGGCTCATATTTGACAATCCAATACTAGTCTAAAATGATCGGCTAACCGAGAGAAGCAACAGCTAATATGAAACTAAGTTTCAAACAAAGATCTTTGAACTATTCTGAAGTCACAATAACTGATTAATCATAGAACTACCTTAACTCATAAATAGCCAAAAATGAACAGTAGGCAAGCATAGAGACAAAATATTATCATGAGCCAGGAATAGTGTTTCATTCAAGCACAAAATCCATAGCATTTGAACACTAAATCAACATTAATCAAGGTTGAGACAAGAAATGAACCTAAAAATATGAACCTGAACTTTCAATGTTTCACAGCTTTACAATTCAAAAGTGAACTAGGCCACAGATGAACAACTTGACTGAAGCTTGACGACCTCGAACCGAAACCTGCTAACGGACCTCTTGACCAACAACTCAAATGGACGACCGTTGTCACCGGAAATTTTACCGGCAACTCGACTGGATTTTCAGTGTAGTTGTGGTTCGAATTTGGGGTGTCAGAGACTGCCAGCTGTGGTTTCATAGCTGGTTATCGGGGCTGTTTTGTGGTGCTTTTGGTTGGTGTTTTGGGGCTGCTTTCAGCTGGATTTCGGGGCTGGGTTTTAACTGCGTTTTTAAGGTGTTTTGAACTGGTTTTTGATGGCTTTTCAGAGCTCTTTTGGACTGTTTTCGAGCAGATTTTCGTGGCTGTTTTTGAGGCTATTTTCGCCTGTTTTCGCAGCTGTTTTTGAGCTGTTCGGCAGCTACTTTTTGCTGTGTTTTTAGGGTGACTTCAGCTACGTTTTGGGGGTATTTTTGGGGACCTTTTTGGCTGCTTCGATGGAGTCCATGGCTGGACGCTTTATGGTGATCTTGGGGGAAGTTTCAGCTTGTTTCATGGCTATTTTGGGTGTCTCAAGTGGAAAATAGGGCCAGACAGTAATGGAACCTTGGAGCTATGAATCCATGGAGTTTTTAGGTGGTTGACATGGCTGGGAATGGAGGAAAGAAGATGGTATTTGTGGTGGCTGCGTTTTTCCCTTAGAGAAGAAGTTGCGGCTATGAAACTTAGAAAGAAAAGATGACTGCTAGGTTTTTTAACTCTCAAATTAATCTGAAAATCTCACTTTCAAATCCTACTTTAAATAAACATTCATGTTCATGTTGCGCACAAATTGATTACAATATGAATGCTTAGGCAAACAACAGAGCACCTTTTCTACATGGATCTGTACTAATTTCATGCACCAGAGTAATTCAAAATTAAATCAAGTTGGCAGGTGATATTGGAAAACATTTTGAACACATGAAACAGAGAAAATTACTGCAAGTTCATAGTATTGTAGCATCCAATCACGATTACATGATTTAAATCAAGTTCATACCTCAACAGCAATGTGAAGATCTCAAAATAACCAAATAAAGGCAGAATGGGTGAGTCAACAGAACAGGAACAGCACAACAGCAGCAGACAACAATTCTATAGCTCAAATAACACTCAGATTCCCAGAAATTATGAAGCAAAGAAAGCAGAAGTTGAAAATAGACTTGAAATCCCTCTTTTGCTTCAAGGCTAAGGAAGTAATTGTTTTTGGACTTTTCCTTCGCCTTTTTTACCCTAGAGTTTACTGAACAAAATAGTCTAAACGATTATTTTCCTAATATTTAAAACTTTAAAATAAACTAAAATTTATTATTAAATCTTTCTGTATTTGAACTATGTAAAAAGTCCTAATATGTAGGACTTTAAAACTCATTAAGATTTGACCTTATATAAATTTATACTTCCTTATATTAATATAACTATAACACCTTATATATTAATTTTTTAATACTTAATACTTGAAGTCAACTTTTATATAAAAGAATTTATTAGTTTTGAAATTTAGGGACAACTAAATTATGTACGAAATTAAAAAGAAATATCCCAGAAATCCTAGGTGAATAAAGAAATGTTTGAAAAATATGTCCAAAATTTTAGTGTAAATAGAGAAGTCAACTAATGATAGGATTTGAATGGAAATGATTCTCGGATTCTATTATCTTTTTTTTAGAAATTCTAGGAATGTATTATTTATCTTTTTTCATCATGAAAATTCTATTAGAAAATTAAAGTATCTTTTATCTTCAGCAGTTATTGCTGTTTTTTTACACTTAATTGCATGATTTTATCACACAGTCTAAATTTTTGTCTTGATCAATATTTTCATAGTTACATAAAAAGTTTCTTTCCAATAATTTGATTAATTAATGTTCTTAGGGAGAAGTGGTTTAACATCACTTTTCTAACACTACTTAATCACAATAATTTAAACTTAATATATAAATATGCATGCAAATTGTGTACATATTAATTTTTAATTGATTTAACAAAATAACTCTTTGAATCAACTAATTTGTTAAAGAATCAAATTCAATTTTTTTTACAAATTCATCATATAAGTAATTGCAAAATTTGTGGCGTGCATAAATTTATTTCTATAAGAAGAGCATTGAATATTAAAGAAATAAAAAAAATAGAGTAATATTAATTACAATATAGTATTGAGAGTTGGTTACGTACCTTAACGTGTGAATAAAGTGCGGGAAATCTATAAAAGTGTGGGTTTGAAGTGCATTGGCCCAATTGCTCATAGCAACCAGCAGCTTCTTTCTCTTTGTTTTAATTTCAGATTTTGCCACCTAAATTGAAACTCTAATTTAAATCCAATTCTTTGCAAAATTAACTCAACTATCTAATTCATGTAACAATTAAACTAATTAAACGATAAATTATTAAACTAAGACTAATTGATTAATAAAAATTACTAGTGTATTATTATTTTTTGTGATTTTGTTTTATTGTTTTTTTTAAATAAAATATAACTACAAGCCATTAAAGCTATTAATGCAATTATAATCTAAAAAGAATGCGACGAATGAAGAATGTAAAAAATATTTTTGATGATTTTATGATTTAAAACAATTCTAAATGTGCATATAAATGCAAATAAAAATGCCAAACAAATCAAGTAAAAATAAAAAATAAATTCCTAAAACTCTATAAAAGGCATAAAGGCTATTTTTGGAATGTTTTAGGAGTAATTTTATATCGGGCAAAAATTACGTACTCATAAATTGTTGGTTTTTTTTATCTAATTAGATAAGAGATTTGAATGGAAAATGGAGGGAAAAGAGGAAACGAAAAGTTTGAAGTGTTTTCCTTTACTAATGCACATTGTCCCTCATCGGAAGATGGAAAGAAAATCTTTGTGCTTATATAGAGAAGCATATTTTCTAACTCTTAAAGAGTAGAGAAGAAGTGGTGCATGGCGTCGTCGTCTCCGTCGCTCACTCGGCTACGACGCGGTTAAATTTCCTAATGGTCGTTTTGGGTTTAAAATTCGCGACCTGGCTTCTGCCGAAATGGTACCTTATGTGAACAGGTACCTTCGCACCTATTCAACCCAGACTGTTTGGCTATAAATTCAGAAATTTTTTCTCATTTTTCACCACCGAATATCTGCATACTCTCCCCTCTCTCTTTTGTATTTCTGCACTGTTTTTCAAAGCAAAACGTAAGCATAAGTGTGGTTTACTGCTGTTTGTTGAGTTCGACGAAATTCTGTAACTTTTATTGTCAGAATTACAGAATAGTTGTTCCGTTCTATTCTGGGGGGGATTAATTCAATAAGCTTGGGCAACAGTGAGGGGATTAAATGTCACATCCAAAACTACCTCCTAAACGTGACTGGCACCCATCTAACACCATCTGCCAGGCGAACCCCTTTCTCTAATATTTAACCATTTACACAAATACTGAGAGAAAAAGTGCAGACCTAAAAGTATTATTAATAATTAAAGAGGAAATGATTATCACCTAATACCTTAGTCAATTGATAAAAAACCCAACAATCACTCAAATAATAAAACTCTAGCCCAAATCCCACACTAAGACCATGGAACATCTAACAGAGTAATATGAGTTTTAGTGACGGATATGCAAACTCCCAAAGAAAAGGAAATAACTAGCATAAACTAGATAAAGCTGCAGTGACAACCTCCACGAACAATGCGGTGGCTCACCTCATCAATAGAATCGGCCCGAACGAACTCTTCAGCCACTAGCTCTATCGTCCGCAATAGTATCTGCATAGAGATGCAAGTAAGGAGTGAATTATACGTAAATATAACCCAGTAAGATCCTCGACCCGCCACTTTGAATACCTCTGGAACAAGTGTTAGAAAATACAAATACACCACAACAAGAACGATATAATAAGTACGATAATTATACAATAACTTAATACATATTTATCAACAGAGTTAATAAGAATTAACCAACAAGAGTACACATATCTTAACACAGTATACACTAAGAAATTAAACAACACCTTTACGAGTCCACAACGGCACCACAATGCCTCAAATATGTAACAGAGCATACACAATGCTCATTGAAGCATACACAATGCCCCATATATAAAATATCAAGAAGCATACATAATGCTCGGGTGATGTACAAAGGCATACACAATGCACCAACATCATGGCTCACAGCCATATCAAACTCAACATCATGGCTAGGGGTGTTCAAAATCGAACCGAAACCGAAAACCGAATTGCAAAATTGGCTTATTGATGTCAGGTTATCGATTTAACGGATGGGGAACAAATTAAAATTTTATTATTAACGACTTATCGATTTGGGGGCGGATTATAATTTTCTTATCGGATAAACCGTTAAACCGTTAAGAATTTATATATATATATATATATATCCCCTCCACATTTCCACTTATCCACTGTTGAAAAATTTCTATTTTTTTCTGTTGCTCAAACCTATAACATGCCCACAATCTCCTTCTTTGCATAGGTAAATGAGATCCTAATGCCACCAGATGGACCAGATTGTTGGCCAAAAGAAGATAGTAACAAGCAATGGCTTGTGTTTTACGACCATTGAAGGTAATGGTGAAAAATGGTGGGAATACATGCAAAGTAAACTGGCTTTTTGCTGGTTTTTACTAGTAACAGTGTAACATGAAGGACCAAAATAAGCCTCTGTAATACAGATTCAACTAGGCCGATAGACCGTCCGATAATAGCTAAACTGATACCAACCCGCCTGATATTTTATCGGGTGGCTAGCGGATTAATATATTTAAAAGCCGATAACCGATAAGCCGAACCGTTACAAGTAAATAACCGCCTGATCCGCCCAATAAGCAGCCCTAACCATGGCTCACAGCTGTATCAAACTCAACAACATGGCTTACAGCCGTATCAAACTCCACACCATGGCTCACAGCCGTCTCAAACTATCAAACTCAATATCATAGCTCACCGCCGTATCAAAATATCAAACTCAACATCATGGCTCACAACCGTATCATGCCATCAAACAACTTATAAAATAATTTTGTTTTTGTATTTTTTATAAAATAATATATTTGCGGCTAGTCTAAGACCACCGATTCTGCCAAGCGCACGCTTGTCTCCACACATGGACCAGGCAAAGAAAACAAATTTTCAAAATGAGTTTTAGAAAAGCAAGCATCAAAACTTAAAGTCTCACTTACCTCGCTAACGAAAATTTTTCCAACCTTGCAACGTCTAAAACACCAACCAAATGGCCTCCAATGGCCTCAATCTATACAACATATTGATAAACAATATCACTTAATAGGTCAAACTCAATATCTCTAACTTTCGAGCTTAGAGTTAAATATTAGTATTTCACGCCTTAAACTATGAATTAAAGGAGAAAATCTAATAATATCACTATCTAACTTAATTATTCAATTACAATTTATATAAATTAATACTTGTACTCCAAGTATATAAAATAAAATAAAGCTTCTTCATACATTAGAAAAATAATGAGCAGTAGCTAAAAGGGGCAAGTCCAAAAATTCAAATAAGTTTTCATTAAATAATTGAGTAAACAATCTGATACAAATTTTGTTAATAGAGCTCTCATTAAAAATTCAAATCCCTATCTCTAATCCTACTAATCATTACAGAATGATTGACACCTATTATGGCCAAAATCCTAAGGTTTGTAAAACAATTAAAAATTGATGCACTGTGAGGAGAGTTTGAACAGTACCGAAAATTCACACATATGCACAGCTAATTTCTCTAACTTTTAGTTCTAAAGAATGGCCCATCATTGTATAATTATTGTATCCCCTAATTAATATCACATCATGGCTTGGTATTGAACCATCGTTACACTTCTTTACCAAAACTAATGTGCAGAATAATTTTTATTTACACAGCAGTGAACTAATCGACATACATACACTATAAAAGCTAACCACCTAGCGTCTTACGATGCCGCTGCTAATTTCCCCAATACGAATCTTCTCTAAGTATTTTGCCTCTTTGTTTCAAGTATGGGTGTTTAACGGTCGGGCTGGACACAAAAAAAATCAGCCCATTCGTTTAACGTTGCGGACTGTTAGCGGGTTGTATTTTTTCGGATTATTTTTTGTCCATCCGGGTTCGGGCTTAGCGGATTGTTAGCGGGCCGTAGATTATTTTTTTTTAAGTAAATTTTATTTTTCTTATTCAATGTTATTGATACTTAAGTATTTGTAAACTTTTAAGGCTTAGAATTAAACTTTGGAGTTTAAAATTTGAATTTTATAATTTTAAAATTGAAATTTGAAAGTAAGTGGCTACAAATAATTATTTAATAAGACCAATAGGCAATATGTAAGGATAAAGATGCGAAGACTTTCATTTAATATTTTTATTGAATAATATATAATACTTCAAATTAAGTTGCAAGTTCTTTTTTGATTTTGTTATTTTTGAACTTGCAAATTAAAAGTTTACAACAATTATAAAAAAAGGAAATAGTACATCACATGCTTTGCATCATTTTTGTAAGTTCATCCATGTCAATATGAGGTTCTTGATTTCCGGCATTGGTTGAATCAGAATCATAAACCATTATATCTTCAATTTCTTGGTCCTCCGCTTCATCTACCTCGTCACGCCCTTGATTTCGTCGTTCTGATCTTATCCAATCTCTGAAGTACACTAGAATTTCCAAAGCGTTGCTACCCAATGAATGACGGGTATCTCCTAGTTGCTGCCTTGCTTGGCCAAATGCGCTCTCTGATGCGACTGTTGAAATCGACATATTTAGCACGTCTCGAGCCATGGCCGAAAGAATAGGAAATTGATTTGAGTTGCTCCTCCACCAACCCAGGGGGTAGAAATTCCTTTGTGCGGGGCTCTGCTGACTTTTGCAAGTAGAATTGAAGTTCATCAATATTCCTGCTACTAGTTTGTTGATACTCCCCCATTGTAGACCAAATCAAATAATCTTCAACACCATCATTATCATCCAAAGCACCGATCCCAGATGCTGAAACTGAACTTGAAGGAATATTTGCATCTACAGCAGAAGAAGCATCAACTATGTTGGCATAATAATTATATAATGTTTCTAAATGTTTGTGTAGATCAGAAATACAAGTGTTAATATCAGGAGTTTCAGTTGGTCCAATATCCATATAAGAATATAAAGCAGTAATTAATTGGCGACAAGTGACCATTTTGATAGAAGGGTTTAAAATAGCACCAATTAGGTAAATAGGGGGAATTGGGTAAAAATAATTTTTAAGCTTATCTAGCATACATTCAACAACAGAAGTATATCCTTCTTTCTTCTTTAAATTATGTAGTAAAAGAGAAATTTCAGCAATATGAACTAAACCATTTGCAATAGTAGGATAATAAGCTCCAGAAAACTCAAGTGTAGCCACATAAAAATTTTGTAAAAACTTTACAACATCTTCAATGACATCCCAAGTTCTAGATGTTAACAAACGGCTAGGATCGGTACAATGAGAATTAGCAACTTCAGTTATAGGCATTATATATTTATAACAACATTTTAAGAATAAATAAGTATAATTCCACCTAGTAACTATTTTTTCAGACATGAGTCTTGGTTTTAGTCCACAGTGTACACATTTTTCTTTAAATGAATTTAATCTAGCACTTCTATTATTTTCTTGAATTACACCAACAACTCTTCTAACTAAAGTGATATCATCTCTAAATAATTCAAGGCCACTCTTCACAATAAAATTATAAATATGACATGCACATCTAACATGAAATATTTCAGGAAGTGGTGGGTGTAGATGTAATTTTAATATTGTAATAGCAGCATTGTTGTTAGAAGCATTATCAAATGACACACACAAAACTTTTTCTGCAAGATTATAAAATATAGCAACTTCATGGATAGTATTACTTATAAATGCACCAGTATGACTTTGATCTTCATCATATTTAAAAGCAATAACACGTTTTTGCATACAAAAATTACCATCTATCCAATGGCATGTAACAGTCAAATAATCATTACCATTTACAGCATGACCAATATCAGAAGTAAGAGAAATTCTACAAGAAAGACTGGC